>JARJDZ010002932.1:0-16068 GCA_030264555.1 Aleochara sp. GC000083
TGTATGTCACTTGAACGAGAAATTGCAACGTGTTATAGGAACATAATAACCAAATACATACCCTCGAAGCATTCGAGGGTGCTCGAGTACAAATTACAGTTCCATCATGGAGCAGCAGCCATGGCCTACACTATATTATTATTATTATACCTGATAGGTTACTATAATGTATAATAATGAAGAGCATTAGACCGAGGGGTGTTCACCACTATGCAACTGATATAAATCACAATCACATTAATGTTATACGTGCGTAATAACCCGAGGGCAGAACATCACCCTGCTCGGTTTTTTGGTTGGTCGGTTGGTAACCGTGTAATGTCTGCTATGCGTTTGATGGCTTGTCAGCATGCTGCTTGTATCAATTGCGGTGCTCCTCCACTTCAGTCGAATGGAGTTTCTTATCAATAAAAACATGTTTTGGACGTCTCTCCCTAAATATACGCACCAACATCAAATAGTTGGATGAGTGTGTTTCTGGAAGAGAGAAATGGGATAGACTCAGAATAATGGAGTGAATCAATGAATCAAACCCCAAAAACCATCCAGCAAAGGGTTATTAATACCATGGACCACCCCGTTCTTGTATTCAACTCATAGATATTCGATTCTTCGATGCTAGAACTGACATTGTGTTTGTATGTGCAAATTTTTTCTTCTTGTTTCTGCCCAAAGCGAAAATAAATTCGTGTGGCGAATCGTTCGGAATGTGTTGTTAACTTGAGATAGGGTTGCTGGTTGTTATTGATGTATTGTCCTTGCTGTGGAAGACGACATTGAAATCGAATCGTGTGCGTTTTATTACCCCGGGTGTTGCGTTAAAAAACTCACTTAAAGACACACTCGCACTTTATTCGCTTCGGTTTCGATTTCTGCCCCAAGTCGACGATGCTACTGGCTTTCTTTTATTTGATAGGCTGATGGCAGTTTCGCATTCGTTTCATGAGTATAGACTTTTTCAGATAAAAATTTGCCGTATTGAATTTGAAGCTACTACTTCAAATTGCAATTCTTAATTTCATATAATTTTTAGAAATATTATCAAAGAATTAAAAAAAACAGCCAAAAACTAAATATAAAGAGGAAGGTGTAACAAAAATTGCAAATATAATGATCAGTTTATAAAATATTCAATGAAAAATTTAATAATAGTCACATGTCAAATAAGTGACATAATTTCTTCTACAAGTAAGAGGTATGAAAACCTTTTATTTCACTCGTGATTAAAATGGATGACAACTCACAAAATAAAGTGCTGGTTACCAAAATTTGACAAACATGTTCAAAATGTGCCAACACGTCGTATATCATAAGTGCGCCTGAAATTTGTGTATTACGCTTTTATAATTTTGCATTATTGACACATAATATCAATCAGTCGATTATTAGCAGGGAAAACAGATAAAGACATCAATTCAGAATTGTTCAATTTTTGTCATTTTATAAGGGATCATTTGTAAATGATTTCAACTATAGTAAGGAATAGTAAAGCAATAACCGTTTAGAGATGTGTTTTTATGTGTGAGTGTGTTAAGTGTAAAGGAGTAGCGAAGAAGTGGAGAGAAGAAATAGCTGGATGCGCTGAAGTATCTGGAAATTGCAAATTGACGAAAAAAGGGTGCGTCCCGGTGAAGCGAAGGGATGGCGAAAAAGAAGAAGGGAAGATGTTTGGAAACACTTATCGGCACGATGCGCGCCATAAAAGTGTATTTTTATTTTAATTTTATTCCGTCGCAAGGCGTTTAATATATCTTGCTTTTGAGTGTTGCTGGCGATATTTTCGGGGGGACTTTAATGAAATTTGCACTCCGCAAGAAGAGTCGAATTGGTGCAGAGCACAAGGCAAATGACGTTTAATTGTCTCGAAGAAGTCCATTATGCAATTTGTATTCACATTTTTTTTGGGCATTGCATTATTTTAGGGCCCTTAAAATCCCTAATTACTTTATAATTATATTTTTTAATTATACTGAAAGTTTATATCATATTTTTTTTTTCATAATTTTATGCTTAAAAATTATTAACGAGATAATAAAAATTATAAGTTTCTACAATTTGTGTTCAAAAATATTTTATTTTACTGGCTTATACGCTCGTATAATGTAGTATTTCTACATGCGTGATTATATTGACTAAAATTGAATATTATTCAATTGTCAAATAAATAAGGTACATTTTTCTACAAGTGGGGGAGATTATTACCTTTTCTCAAGAAGTTAGAGAAATAAATCATCTTCCTGGTTACAGACGTTTCAAATATTTAAAATGGCAAATTTTAAATGTCATATCAAATAATTTTGGATTTCGTTGCTTCTTGGAACATTGTATCAATTTTTCTACAGTAAATTTATTACATCTTATTTATAATATTGCATAATTGACACATAATATAATCTACTATAATCTTTATGTTCGCATCGAGAATATTTTGTTATTTTTGATATTTTTTAATTACAAATTTAAGTTATTTGGTGTTCGGGTTTTAATGATTGTTAATGACTGCAAATGACCTTTTGAGTTATAATTCGGAAATTATAATTCAGATTTTTTAAACAACAGCTTCAAATTGAAAATGATATATATATATGCTATAAATTTATGAAATGTAATTCTAAATTTGAAGTTTAGAAAGATTATATGAAATTCAGATTTCATTGAAAGTTGATTTAAATGGTATTCATATAATGACAATATTCTGATATTATTAACATGTAATTAACTTATGAAAAATCAAATTACTATTTAACAAAAGGTAGCACTAGTCTAAGTTGAATTTGAATGCTTTTGAATTTCTTTTGATGTATTCTGAAATAAATTTAATCGTTGTTGATACAAAACTTATGCTTTCTCATTAATATTTACCAAAACTAAATGACAATTAAGATTAATTGAATTACATGTAAGAAATTTAAATTAATTTTGCATGTCGCTTAATTATAATTTACCATTATGAAATGTATTTTATACTTTCTGAATTACCTTTGGAAACTGTGTAAATATCTTGCCTACAAATTGATGTGAGGTTGAAATAATTATAGTTTAAATATTATTTAATATTACAGTTTTAGCCACTGTTAACTCTTTATGAAAATATAAACACCTTATATAATAGGAGAAAATAGAGAAATTACAATAATTAAACTGCCAAAATTAGCTAGTTTATGATTATAGCTAATAAACTTATCCTTGATGGTATATAAGCCTTAATTTCGCAAATAAATTTGATAAGAATGGCGAATACATAGATTAACTAACAGATCATCCTCAGGGGTGAAGAATAATAGGACGTTGGGGGCGGTGAAAAACTTACGAACTCAAGAAATTATCTCTTTTCTTCCGGTGCAAATAAAACGCAAAATTATGAAAAGATTCACAATACGTGCACTCCCATCTCCATTTGCCTCCTATCTAAGGTTATATTGTTAAGTTATGTTAGACTATGGGAGGCGGCATTGATGGTGGCAGCAGAGCGTCCGGAGGAGCGGTGTGAACGTAAAAGTTTCGAAGTTGTGTGCGCTGAAAATGTGCGCCTCATTAACTTCTTCGCGGCCATCGCTGATGCTGGCAGTCGCTGTACAAAAGGCATATTTAATATTTGCAACGAGCGCCGCCCCCTCAAGAAACTTATAACGAAATCAATTTCAATTATTTGAATTAAATTCCGCAAGTTCCACCACCATCGCCACCGCCGCCATCACCAACACCATCAGCACCAGCGCCAAAAGCCGGCGCGGCGGTCGGAAGATTGGGAGGCAGCGATGTTAAAATTCTATTGATACGATACGCGAGATGCAAGAGATGTCATTGCGAATGAAAATTGAATTGGTATGCCATTGGGGGCGGCAGCAAAGAATAAAAACCTTATTAATTTAGGTGTCATCTTCGGCGTACTGCATCCATTCTTATCGCCGATGACGAAGTCGCCTTTCTTTTTTCGCCGTTCATAATTTCATCATCTTCGTTTTACAATCATGTCACCAACACAGACGCGCTAGAATAATTGAAAAGTCTGGGCACAGAGTTAAAGTTGCATAACCTCAGAATTAATTTCGTATTTCAGATTTGGATTCGCAACGCGTCGATTTCATTCCTCATTGGCGCGCGCAGCAAGCACGACGTCGCAGAAAATTTAATTATCGCCATCCATTTGCGAACACACGAATGCAAGTTTAAGCGCGATGTGTTCGCGCCCGCGCCGCCTCCGACGCCGCCGCCATTCAATGGAAATGCTAATAGTACTTCAATTAAGTTTCATACTCTGACAGGTTCATGCGACGTATTTATTGGTGGTATCGGTTGGTTCGTTCACTTCGGTTCGCGCATCGGTTCCATTTCTATATGCTGCTCGGTTCAGTTTCCAGACGCATTTCGTTTGTTAAATAAGAAAAGATCGCGACTCCGCTTTCGTATTGATTTGGGATTATTTACTGCTTGTTTACTGCTTGCCATTCACATTGCAAACTAGATTATGAAATTGCTTTATAATTTTTTCTTTTCAATTTTGATTAAAATGGAAAAAATGCATCCTAGTATAATTTATTGTTATACATCTAATCATATTTCGCAAACGTTTAATAGTAGGTTATATTATAAGTGTGAAAAATGCAAAATACATGATACACACATTTAATTGTGATATTTGAAATGTCATATCAAAAATTGTGGAAGTAATTTTGGATTTTGTGGCTTCTTGGGACATTGTATCCACTTTTCTCCAGTAAGATAAAATGTCGTATATTACACGTGTGCGAAATGCCATAATAAAATCGTGAAATTTGTTTATCACTGTGATTAGATGTAGTGCATTTCTCTCACTAATAATTTAATCTATTATTATTGGGATTTCACACCCAACTTGTAACTAAAAGTAAAATAAAAGATATACGATTCCCTAACTTTTCAAATATGGAATAGGGATTTTAGCTAGCTGTAACAAGTATAAAAACCAAAACGCAATTGGTCGAACTCCTACAAAAACGACTGATTTTCAAGGAGTAAGATTTGAAAGCGACGGATTTCAAAATTTACGCGAGATCCTACATATCATATATTTTATATTTGAGAAAAAAATTTGCTTTAAATTATGTAAAAATCAGATATGATTTATGTTTAAAAAAAGCAACATTATATTAAAATACAAATAATCATGAGCTAAAAAAGTATCCTTGCGAGTATTGCCAACTCAAAAACATCATAAAATAATATATAACTACCGGAATAGCAAAATTACAAGAATTTTTCAAAAATGCTAAAAATCAACATTTTGTTTATAGAGTGAAAATAATATGTAGTTATTTTATGACAATGTTATCGAGCAGTTTGTTCTTACTTTTAACGATACATTCCCTATTAAAATTTCATAATTTTAATAAAATACCTACATTACCATAAACATATAAACAATTTTAAAAAATAATGAAATTATATATGCACACTATATTAACAATTATTTCTTAGCTGTTTAACCTATTTTTAAAATATCACCAACTAGTAATATTAATCGACATTAACAATATAATCACAAAAATTATCTATGTATCTGTGTTTCATGAAAACATAATTTTATCTTTACCATAAACGTTTATTATTTGCATAAAATAAATGGAAGACTGACAAATAATTTTAACATACAATATTTACGTAGTTTTACTTATTGTCTAATTTATATCATTTATATAATATGTATCTTAAGGATAAACGAATTTATTTTCTATTCCTCATATGCTTATATCAATTATATTTCCAAAGGAATCAATTTATACCAAGAAGTAAGGAACTTATGTGGGTTGTTTTATTTTATTACCCGGAATCTATGAAGTTTTATAAACAGCTGATTATGAGTGAAAAAAAAAACAGATTCAAAATATGGACAAACTTCTCAATTGTCGTTTCTTTTCGACAATTGGTTTTCTTCAATGTATCAATAATTAAGGTTTCAAAAATTGTCATAATTTTGTAGCTAATTGATGGCAGGTTTATCAAAGTTCGTCCTTCCCAATTTAATTGATAATCAAGAGATCCACAAATGGTTTACATTATACGTCCCTATAAAAAACATTAATATCTCATTCAGATCAAAATCAATAAGGTACATTTAGATAACAAATTTATTCATATTAAAATTTTTCATCATTTTGATCTGTTGAGTTATAACTATTGAAGCATTCAATCCCATTAAACTGTTTTATCATATATTTGTTACCCCATCCGAAAATAAGTTAATACGAGTTTACATACGATTTTCGAAGAAGAATAGAATGATATGATATTTATTTATTTAATTGGGGCGAGGGTTCATGTTGATGTTATTGTGCATGATGTTCAAGATGTTTCAGTGATATGCACATTAAAACACGATCAATTCAAAAGCTTGCTTTTTACTGTTCTACCGTTTAGTCGGGAATATAATAGAAAGAACGTTTTGTATTATGCACAAAACCAAACCAAACTGAAAATGTGGAGGAACGATTCCAACAGGAGAGATGAATGGAATTGAAATTGAAAGTGAAAGCTGATGTTTTGAGGATTTATTCATGCATGGAAAATGTAAAAAAGTTGGGTTATCTGATTGTATTTGTTAGAATAATTGGAATGATTTAATAAATAAGATTTTATTCACCCTAAATCACTCATCTTTAATGTTTTCTTATTTACATGTATGATTATTTATCAGTAGACAAAATGATCGGAATTAAATGATGAATTTTAACATCTAACAAATAATAAAATCAAATGATATTCAATAAATGGAACAAATTATTACCTTTTATTTTATTTGTGACTAACAACAATTCGATGATTTACTTGTGACATTAGAGATATCATGTGAGAAATTGTGGTAACATTTTTGGATTTTGTAGTAATATAAAACGGCGTATATCACTGCTCTGTGAAGTTCCATTACAAATTCGTAAAATTTGGGTAACATTTGTTTATAATTTTCAGTTTCTCAGATTTATACTTTAATCTACTATTATTTTATTTGTGATTAAAATAGATAAGAAATTTAGAAATGAAGTATTGTTATTATTCAATACGTACCAACTCGATCACAATATTGATGATGCATTTGTAACATATATGCTCCGTAACATAATATTAATTCATAATTAATCATTGATTATCTAGTTATGGATTTTTAATTGACGATTAATCATTGATTAATGCATTTAAATACATTTTTATGATAATCATGATTAGATCTTTTTACAAACGGGGCATTAATATGTTATATCAAAAATTGTGCTTTTTGGAATATTTTATAAATCTAAAACGTCACTTGTATGTAATTTTATATTTCTCTTGTCTTAAAATATTATCTGGTATTCTCGTTATTCTTTTTGTCTGAATTATCAAAATTCTTATTGTAGTATTGACAGTTGTGAATGAATAATTATGTTTTTAAATCCCTATTTAAAATTCTATCAATTTAGATTTTTTGCGAGATTTCAATCCTTTTCTGATTTGTTTCCATTCTTTCCTTTGATAACAAAATATGTAAATTACGACAATTGAAATGTCACCAGCAGTATGCCGTAAGAATTTGCTAATCAATTGCCGCCAGGGATTTTAACTGCAATTCTATGCGTTCGAACGGATTGCATCAATTGTTCGGTGCTCTTCGCTCTTAATTTGATTATAAGCTCGTTTTTATAGTGTGCACAAGGTTTTAAAGTCGTGTGGCGAGGATTTAATTTCGTCGAGCGTCGCGCGACGTGTCAATGTGGTTTCGTCCAGCGTCCGAATAATCGAGAGGGCGTCGCGACGTCGACGTCGACGTCCTCCACGTTCCTCGATGTATGAATAAATATGCTTTGGTTTGGTTAGTAATGCCCGCTTATACTCACACTAGTTGTATATTCGAAAGGTTGGATGGTGTGAACAATTAGTCTTCCGGTTCCGGATTTGCCTGAACCTCTCACATGGCATATCCTATACAATTGCTTTAGATTTATATCACCAATCCCAACATGCATTCGTCGAATTATGCATGCTTAGTGGTTGCATGCACATAAGATTTATCAATTATGGGTTCTGTCTGGAAGTGACATTTCAGGGTTGATAATTAAAATTTCGATAAGAATATGTTCAATTTTTATTTATAGTGTTTAGGATCAAAATATTAGGGATCATGGAGCTTATTGTAACAGGTATAACTAGTAACATTAGTTTTTGGAAACATCATGGACTTTTGGTTAATAATTTTTACCCAATCTTACATTTATATTCCATCGCACCAATGCCTCCAAATGAATGTCACTTCAAGTAGCATAAGGTAAAGATATGTAAAACTTTTTGCGCTTAATATTTTAATTTAGTAGTTATTTTCATGTCAGTAAATTGAAACAATATTGTTGATTAAGTTGTATGATGATATTATTAATGTCTTCACCCATGTATTATACAATCTACAATATTGTTTTAAGATATCTTTTAATTAATCACTTATTCACTCATAATGAGTATGAGATGATCAAAATAATTCACATGTTTGAAACAGCTCCAGCTGAAATTATAGATACTATGTATGATATACAAAAAATAAGACCAACTGTGATTTATGCTTTTTTATCTGGTATATATTTTTATATAAAATAAATATAAAATTAATGAAAACATTTGACAATTATCTGATTAATACGTAGTAGAAATTTCTGTAATAAATATATATTCTGTTTGGTATCCCAAAACTCAATTAGACAAAACTGATGTCAAATTTGAAGTTAACATATTATTATAATATTTTTTAATTTAGAAAAAGGTCAATTTTGACTATAATTTAATAACAAAAATCCAAACATAAAAAGATTTCAATTTTCTTAAAGGTTGTAATGACCTGAATGTTACATAATATTGTTAACAGCAATGAATAAATATCAATTTTAACCCGATACAAGTTTTAACATGATAATTTTTTAACAAAAATGTCAACTGTGATTGGAATCGATAAATTTTAGTGTTTTTTTTCAAAAAAATCAAGATTTAAATCAATGCTTAACGAATTGTTTAACAAATTAATTTTTAAGTCTATGTATTTCAAGATATATTTTACGAAACATTTTTTCACATGTCAAAGTGATCTACCTTTTGTGAGAAACTCGGAAATTAATGCCTTTTATTTCATAAGTGAGAGAAATGAATGAAAACTCATAAAATGAAGTACTTTATTTGTTAATACTAAGGTTTCAAATATTTAAAGTTTGATAAACATGGTTGTATTGTGCCAATTAAAGCTAGATTTTGATGATATACTTGTAATATTTGTGGTGACAATTTTGGATTTTAGGGGTTTTTGGATTATTTAACCAAATTATAAGATAAGACACCATTATATACTATTATAATCTACTATTCTTACTTTTTATTTTATTTTTATATTTTATGGATGACGTGATAAGTAAAACGCAATTTTTGCATGACATGTGACATCCTGTGACATCATGTGACATTTGCAGTGAAAGTAGTGGAAGTTAGATCACTTGGGTGGTTTCTTGAATTTTTATTCAAATCTCTTTCGTTTAGATAAAATACAATTAGGAACTCATGCAATTTTTGGATTACTCATGCACCCATCTTCGTGGCTCAATCATTCACTCTTTTAATTGTAATTTTGCATTTTTTTTTCACTGACAAGATAATCCATAATTATAATAATTTAAAATAAAAAGAAGAAAAAATTATAAAACGTAGCACATGGTAGAGATCGTTGATTATGTCTAACCATGTCAAATTCCATCCGGAACAAAGCAATGTCCACTTGCATTGTACAAATCATACTCGCTGATAGACCAAGGACCAACAATGCGGAATTGTTTTGAATTGTTTTGTAGCTATAGCCCCAATCATCATCGGCTCGGTTCGCTGAAGAGGAGGAAGCCGGATGAATTCAATTAGGATAATATTAGAACGTGTGCACGGTGTATCCATCCGTTTGCCCGCCAGATATATTGGCGGCATTGTGTTTAGCGTGCGCATAAACCACCCCCCTGTCATTCAATCGTAACTCTATAGACTCTACTATGTACTCTATAGAATTCGTAGATAACGCCACAGCCACCGCCTCCGCCGTCTAATTCTATGTCGATGATGGCGATACGTGGTTTTGATCTATAACCCTTGGTTAACATTATATAGGGTGTAAATTGAAGTTATATTGGAAGAAATTTTAAGTTGTCATCTGAGGTAAAGTCGTTCAAAATTAGTAATTTTTGATGACCAAAAACGAGATATTTAAGAATTCAAGTATTATACAAAGCAAGAAGCAGTCATATTTTTAACAATTTAAAATTTGTCCTGTTTGAAACTTATGGTGTTTTTCTATTGGAAATATTATAGTGGTAGGTATATGAATGAAGAAGTAAACTAAATCAGTTATAAGCCAAAAATTCATTATTTAATTCTCCATTTAACATTTTACATCCGCCATATTTGTCTTTAAAGCGCCCTCTATATTCGCATAGCTAGTCATGTAAATTCATCAGAATCTTTTATACAGGAACTTGTCAACTCTTCAGGAGACATTTTGAACAACCAAACATTTTTTAATGCATATTCTCATGAGAGACATCAGATAGTTTATAATAAATAAAAACACCCTATATTTTGACTTAGAACCTTTTGGAACCTGGCATATGGATATGTATTTAGTTACCAGTTAGAAACAAACAAAGACCATGAATGCAGAACGAAAGCCATGGTGACGGAGGACCACTGTGGGGCTGGTGCTGGTGGTGGGTGTTCGGTGGCGGCGTGCGGCAAAGCCGACACGCACTTAACTGTCACCAGCAGACGAAAGAGCGGGCGGCCAGCAGCAAAGCTCACAATTGAAAGTTGCCCCGCGATTTAAACCGTTGCAGGGCGCATCCCGCCATCAGAAGAAAACGCAACCAGCGTGGTCGGACTCTAACCACCGACAATACTTTCAATACTTGGTATTGTGCGCAATGCCGAGGGGGCGACTTAATGAATTCTTTTAAATGTTTTACTTGATTCGTCTTCATTGCATTTCAATTACGGGAGTCGTTTGACAAATAATTTCAATTGGTACATGTAATGCATTGAACAAAACTAGTAAGAAAATTAATGGTAAATTTATGGGCCTAGTTTGAGTTACCTACTTGTAAAGCTGATGTACTGCTAAGTATAATTTGTTGTTAAGCTATGGTATTATTTAAGATTGTGTATTATTGTAAAATAACCCTAACAATATTTTGTTTTTCAACATTTTTAATAATTTGTTATGTCCATGTATGTCATCCACCTTCTGTATTCAGCCTTTGTAAATTTAACGTATAACGGTGAAAAAATAAACAGAATAACATAAAATTCAATAATAACTAAACACAAGAATAACTAAACAATGTGTAGGGATGTTAGATCATCGGTTATGCACAAAATACCAGAAAAAAACAAAACTATCGCTTACCAAAATATAAAAAAGTAGCAGTCAAAAATCATTTTACTACAAAAGTCTGAAGTTTTTTTTAATGAACTACCAAATGATATTAAATATTGTTGCTCTAATAGAAATTTTAAGGCAAAATGTAAACATTTTATTAAAATTAATGTTATTATCTAAGATAACAAATTGTATACGTTTTACTACGCATGTCAACGCGTATTGTGCAAATTTTATTAATTGATTGATTTGAATTTTCGAAATTTTTTCTCTAGGGAATAAAGTGCTCCATTATTTACCGATTTTCTGCGTTATTCTAAAATTCTAAAATTTTTAACACTAGGAAAAAATAATTGTAATTGGTAAAGCAATAAAAAAGCTAGCTTTCAATTATTTAAAATATTTTATGAAAAAAAGGATTCATCCACAGAAAAATTTTTTATGATTATTTTCAAGACTAATATTTATATTCTTTCTGGGTGCTCGATAAACTTCTTAAAAATCCTTTCATATTTTTAAAATCCGCAATTTTGCAAAAAGTTTTTCCGTTTTGGGATAAGTAGGGACAAGTTGTATTGTTAATTTTTTCCTTAATTAGGGAAATATTCAAGCGTTTAATTAAGAATATATTCTTTTATAATAAATTAGCTACAGTTTCGCGAACATAAAAATACATAAATATTGCAAAATTTTCCAGTGCGTCATAACAAAATTGCATTCCATTATCCCCTCCCTAAAAACTTGCCAGTACATAATTTACATTTATATTTAGATTTTACATTTACATTCGTCGCGTTTTGCTAGCTTGTTTGATTTGATTTGCACGTTTCCGCAGTGAGCGTGGGCGAGCGAGAGTTTTGCCGCCGCCAGCATCCAGCATTTGCCGCCTCCCCCACACAGCATCGGCCTGCCATCCAATACCAGCACGCGACGTATAGCATATTTACATTTTCATTTTGCACATACCTCCACCAGGCAAGCGCAACTGCTGCGAATTTACAACCACCACCATCGGCGTACAGTGAGTCGGTTTGTAATTATTATTAACAGAATAGCATTACGTCAACAGCGCGTTCGTGCGTTCATACGGTTCGCTGCCACCGCCACCACCGCCACCACCGCCATCGCCGCCATCGTCGAGTGGTGTCGGTGTTGTAATTAGAAATTTAACACGTCGGTGGTTAAATTAATTTTCGGTATGTTTCCACGCTGACTTCACATGCTCACGGCAGTCTGTAAAATATTAAGCGGCGCTCTTCAGTGTGTGCAAAATTGTAAATTAAATTTCATTTATAATCCGACCAGGCAGACGGTTTACACTCACACTCCTTAAGCGAGTGTTTTTTGCTGTAATATGTAATTTGCTTGCAAGTATTCCAGCCCCTCAACTTTGATGTCACTTGAAAACGATGAAATTGTAATCGGAGAGGAGGTCGCGTTTCTTTTACTGCTGCAAGAAGCAGCAACGGTATTTGAATGAATGAATCAGTGGATCATTGGATGTTCCGAACATCCTTCACGTGCTTTGTGCTCTCGTTTGGTAGTCTGATACTTTTAATCTTTTGACTTGTAGTTTGATACTTGTGCCACTTTCGTGATGAAATTCTTAAGGGTTTTGCTACTTTTTATCTTCTTATCAATTTGATCTCTTTCAAGGTATTTTTAAAGTTTTCTGTTCTATGGAAACACCAGGTAAAGTTTTAATATTTGTTCAAATTCTTTTACAATGTTAGACAGGTATCAGTTAACAATTTATACCTTAAAATATTTGGTTGTTTTTGTTAAACACTATGAATTCATTTTAATTTTTTCGTTACGTCTCCCAAGAATGAAGATTGATTACTTTTGTATTTATATTCTTTAAATATCTAGATAGACGCTAAAACTTACATTACTAAAACGAACTTTACAAGTTTACAAGTTTTAATTGTTGCTCGGAAAATACAAAAAAGAAAATTTCCCTTTCAAATCCTCCCCAATCTTTGCGACTTTGGTCGCAAATTTGACAGTGTTCCTCAAGTGATATCAAAAAGTAATGCTTACTTTATATGTATATGAGCCGACTAACTATGTATGATGCTCTATCCGAATTCGCCATTAGATTTTCAGAATTTTGAGTTCTATGTCCAACATATCGCTTTCATAAACTCACTAAAGTTTTTTGAAAATAGATTTCGTTGGTTATTTCAGTTAAACATTTCGCTCACTTTTATTAATTATTATTTTGGGCATAGTACTAGTTTTATGAGATAAACTGTAGTTAGAATGTTGTGAAAAATGTAGGTATACCTGGAACTTTATTGGAATTCATATAACAGAGAGAAAAGAAACTTTTGACATTCAGTACTTCATTGTGATAAATATTAGGATTAGGTAAAAACATGATTAAATTTAAAACATTCTATTTTTTATAACGTCCTTTCATCTTCAATTTGACCATGGTTGACTCCATTTTTCTATAAATTTACAAGCATAATTAATATCATTAACATTATTAATTTACTTTTGAGTACATAATCATATATGAGGAAATATTCTTCAAGATTTAAATGGTATGATTTTTTAGGGAAAATATGTAGCCCTGAAATCGTTATAAAATAATTCTTGGGGACCTATCTTAGAATAGCGTAGACAAAGCTTTGTGTTGTTTTTTCGAAAACAATTCTTTGGCCCTCAAAAATCATTGGCGTGGGTACCACTGATGTACCACATATGAAGAACCGTATTTCTGATGAAAATAAGTAATTCCAACTTTAATTCAATTCAGCAATGAAAATGACACTCCTATATCACATTTGCAGAAATATTTAGTAGTGTGCACTTCTTGGTCTCTCTGGAACTGGTACTAAAATTATCAGCCTATACATATACCATGATCATGTTCAATTGATGACAATAGTTCAAAAGTTCATTTATTTGTCACCGGCGAACAAAAATAATCTGTCGATTTACGGGCTGGGCAAATCCTGGTGGTCCAAATATCTCCCCAAATTCATATTTCGAACCTTATGAAGATAGAGGAATAAGATTTCAGATAGCCAATATCCTTGGGATGTTCTTTCTTTCATAAAAATCATGGGATTCATTGGGCAATTACAAAAATATCGAAGAAATTTGTTGATACAGTATATTTGAAATATGTACACAATTCATTTTTACAATTGATCACTTAATTGTAGTAATTTTTCTTCCAATGTCACTACTTTATCCCGATAAGGTAATTTCTAGTGGTTAATTGAATATATTTTACGTATTTGTAAAGTGCATTTGTAACTTCTATAAAATTAAAATCAGATGAATGCTAAAATATTTATAATAGTTTTTTGACATCCTGATAACTGAAATATTGAATGCTCAATATATCACGGGAATATTAAATATTATCCGATGGAAAATAATGTGTAAACATTTGGCCAATTTATTTATAAATTTATATGTAGTACTAGTCATGTTTATGTATTTTCTAAATGTACATTTATCACTTATTGTTAGTTAAATGGTTTTGATAGGTTTCATATTCATATTCTTAGATATTTCACTAATTTACTCTGATCTTTAAAGATAGCAAGAAGAAGAATTACAAATATACAGATTCTTACATTATAAATCTACAATTTCATAAATAAATTTTAAATGTAATTTTAAAGCAAGTTGTTTGCATTTTCCATTTCAGTTTTTAACTTATCAAATGAAAATTACAAGATTTCTATATGTTTTTACAATTATATACATTTTTCTTTCTTCAAGTAAATTTGTAATTAGTCACTGTAAATAGTATTGCAAAACCAGGTGCCGTTCTCTGCTAAATTAAATAAAACACGGCTGTTTTCTATGTCGCTGTTCAAGAATAAAATTTGGGGTTCTCAAACAATGAAAAAACCAGATATATAATTCAAATTTCAGACTGCTGTTTACTACAGGAATATAATAACTAGGCTCGTTGAAGACAGAGTGCAAGTGAGACGGGTGTGGGATGAATATCATTTGGTTCTATTCGCCCCCGTGTTGTTTCTTGTTTGGTTTTTTGGCGTTCCCCTTTTTACAATCAGGATTCGAGCGGCTATTCGCAAGTGTCGTCATATACCCAGTTGTAGCGTGTGCCACATCCTAAGTGTTCCCAATGATGAAACCCCCTGTATACTCAGTGTTAAAAAATTCGAAAGCAAAAATATTGAGTAGATATGCAATTCGATTTATATATTTTGCGAAGCTCCCCGTATATGGAGCCCCCTTTGAAATCCGATTCACATATATCTTGTAATTAAATTGCGATGCGATTGTTGAAGCGGAAACGTCCAATCTAACTTCATTGGATTTTCGGTCAGATGAACCAAAGGTATACGTCGTTTCTTTCTATCCAGCACTTGGATGTGAACAATTACATGAATGCGAGGGAGCAACCCGGACAATTATCAATGCACTTCAATGTTGAACCCCGAAAATTAAATCAGAAGTACCTTGAGACTATATTGAGTCATTCATTATGGTTCTGTTATTATCCCGATGATAAATATATAAGTCTACTGATCTATGCATCAAGTTAGGTTCATGTGGTTCGTATGGTTGGTTGATGGTAGCTTAAAGCAGACCCGATGGACCCGTTGTGTCTGCATAAGGATTCGAGTAGTTGAGGGAATAAGCGGAAAATTGCTATTCAGAATAAGAAGTTT
>JARJDZ010002933.1:0-16889 GCA_030264555.1 Aleochara sp. GC000083
AGAAGGATAAAATTTTGATCTTTGATTTGTTGATTGTAATTTTTGCAAGTTTACATATTTGCAAGAAGAAATCAAATCGTTTGCAATTTTACCAAGTTTACAATTTTGCAACTGAATAGAAGATCATTAAGGAATTTGTATTTTAGAAAGCATCAATATTTAAAAAGCAAAACATTATTTTATGTTATGAAAGCATCAAGGATAATATTTTGATTATTGATTTATTGATGTCTTTTGACCTCAAATCGATTATATTTTGCAGGTTTGCAAGCTTGTAACTTGATAATAATATCTGATAGTGAATTCAAGAGAGTTCGTCCTGAAAATTATCCTTCAACATGTTGCAAAAACTTAGACGGCATTTTAATATCCATATCGTCCAGGTCCAGACAAAAGAACTAAAGGTTAATGCGAATTTAATTCCAGGTTGGCACCAAAATCCTCCAAGAAGGTGAAGCTTTCCAAAATAATCGAAGTAACTTCTTTGTTGTAATATAAATTAACACAATATTTGTCCTTCAATTTCTGAAGAATTTTGAACGAAAAAGATGCATCTAGAAAAGGATCCTGGAAAGATCCTGCTTCTTCTGTATGCACCTTTTGGTTGGGATCTCTTCGAATGCACCATGTGTGATTTATCGGCGATTTATGGGACCGGAAATAAAACCGTTCGCACCGACAGTAAAAATGCCGCCCCCAGCTCAGGTTTATTATTCAAATATTGCTGTTTATCATTGCGCTCACGTCGAGCAGTCTGATCATGTATTATATGTGAAAATGGACAGACAGCTCAAATCTAATATTCTATGTCAAGTGTAAACCCTTTTTTTGTTTATTCCTTTCATTCAAAATCAAACCCAAAACAAAAAAAACGAACCCCATTGTTTATATTTCATTTTTTGAAATACATTCTCATCTCATGTGTGAATATTCCTATACTTGGAAAATAGTAATTAAATGAGCTCATTTCTATTCATTGAACATTTCAAGATTTTACGATTATGCAACAATAGAATCAGGATGACTTTGACAGCCACACCCAAAAACCTTGATGGTCTCTGATGCGGATTTCCTCGCCCTGTATCGGTTTTTCAACACACGAACACATGCATGTCTCGAAATATCTTTCATAACTAATGGGATGGTGCTTGCGGCACATGAATTTGCATAAATTTTGTATTCAATGGCGGAACTGCTTCGTAACGTAATGCGCCTTTTAAACGTCGCCCGACGCTCAACAAATTCGAGCAAATTCGTTTAAACTTGCGTTAGACACGCGTACGAACCGAACGACACACAAAATGCGCTCCGAGTTTTTTTTCTTCTTCTTCGTCCTTGAGGCAGCAGACTCTTCCTCAACAACGCGGGCACATGGAGCGAGGAAGACGAATGAGGAACGTCTGGAATATTCCTGTCAGTGCTACAATTTAATCTCATGTAGATATTTCGCGATATAAAAAGTGCACTTACGTTACAGTCACTAAATTGAAGCGAAATGCGAGTTGTGCAAATATTTTCAGATGTACTTTGTATTTGAGGATAAGTTCGTAGGTGATTTTAATCGAAGTTGACATTTTGTATTGCATTTTATGACTTCCCAACTTCCGGTAAGAAATTCATGGTTGAAAATTATTATTTCCCATATAAGTTTTAGATTTTTTGCACATCAATAAAATTATGCAAATTTTTCAGGGCATGAAAAGAATTATTTTATGGATCTCTAAAAAATTATTAAAAAATTATTCAAAATCAATGAAAAATCAACAAAAAGTAATCTGAAAAATTTTCAAGGATTCTACTAAGATATAAATTTTAATGAGAAAATCAAAAAAATCAGGATAATCTCCCCAAACAAGGACAACAATTTGAATATGGTCTTAAACTCCTATAAATGTCTACAATAATCCAGTAACCGCCCCCGAGTTGTCCTTCAATCCTTTTATTTTTAATTCTCGATTTCTGATTTACATTTAGCATTCAAAAGAGACGGCATTGTATTTTACCGGGAGAGCAGGCAAAAAACTAACCCGGATCAGAGGAATTGGTTACCACCCAGGGACACACAGGACAACTGGGATGGACTGTGACCAAACACCAACCCGAAAAAACCAACGTCCAAAGGGTGAGGTGGAAAAAATCGGGAACGCAAACACAATCTAATAGTCCAGGATAAAACTGGCACTCGGAACTCAACTCTGCATAGATCCGCACGCAACAAACACAATGCGAAATTCACTAATACGAGGATGGACCACAGAAGGACATCGGGCAGAATGGGGCAAATGAGCAGGGTATTCGCATAGTGATCGGGAAAAAATCGCGAGCGAAAAAAACCAGGATCGGTTCGGCTGCAATCAGCGTTACCATCGAACAGGGAAAAACGGCAAGGATGACAAAACCCACGAATTATACCAAGTGTTCCTAATCACTGAATTAATCACATTAATTAACTAACTTTCGTAATTTTAAAATGCAATTTAAATCTTAAGCGCAGAAATTGGAAAAATATTTTTTACTCAATCTTAATTTTTTTGGGTTGGATGTTTCTGATGAATTTTTTGTCAGAATTAATGGGACAGGTAGTATTTCCGGTGGCGACCGGAACTGGAAATTGGGAATGATCGCATGACGCGTGCAACGCAGCAGAAGAGGTGAATGAAGTGAACTTGGAGGAGCGGAATTGGGAACTGTCCGTTTTTTTCTGGATGACATTTTTTTGGGTCGACAACTGCACCAGGCAAACCAATCGAATTCGAGTGGCGGATGAATTAAAACGATTGCCAAACGAAGAATTGATACGCGAATGGGGACAAAGGCAAACGGTTCGAATCAATAAAGTAAACGAAACGGTCAACTAAGTGCGTCAATAATTTTCAATCCTATTGAATTTTGTTGACTTTTCACGTGCAATTTTTTGTTTTTTTTGCATGCCTGTTATGATCCGAAAAATGCTCGTTTATTTTTTTGCAATGGCTTCAGGATTTTATTTTTCCTATCCAAGAAACTTTTTTTATAAGAATAATTTTTTATACTTAAATTTCCCAATTTTACCTTTTGTTTTAAAATCACATTTATCAAATATTTTTTGAAGCTCTTTTTGTATCATTGAAATGTCTAAGATCTGAGCTGTGAATAATTTACATTTTGCAATCTCTAAATTTGCAATTTACTGCACAAACCTCTTCCTAATGAGAGAAAAACCAGTATAATTAGACAATAAAACAAATACCAACAAAAACCATGACCAGTAGATCAAAGATCCAAGATCTCTTAAAATAATTGAATGCCTAAGGTCGCTAAACCAGTTTCTTCTGTTTGAGACCTACTCTTCGTTTATTAAACCAAAGCGGACGCTTTGAATGAATCTTAAGTCAGCTCACTGAAGAACCTGCTTATTAAATCTTGTTTTGTCTCGTTTCCGCTTGGATCTCATCTTCAGCGTGACCGTTCGCACTTGGATGTTGTATGTGATCCAATTACGTGATCCATTGAGCACTTCGATTCATTCGGTTTTTCTCCTCAACGTCTTGCTTCTTGTGCTTCTTCTTCTTCGTTTAGTCGAGTACAAGTAGTGCAAGAACTGCAGGAAACTTAAGTACAGGTGCACGTCGCTTCACCTTTTCAAATTCTTTTTTTATTCTTTATGTTGTATCTTCGTTGATTTTTTTTCAGAGGAGCAGATAACAAGCAGTTAAATGCAACAACTAAACATTTTACGCTTTAATGAATTGAAATGAGCCGAAATATTGAGCGTGAAGAATGTCAACAGAGTTGGATTTAATCCAATGAGAAACCTTCAAAATTTTATCCTGAAAATCCAAATTTGTGATTATCAAATGACTAATTAAAGAAATTAATTACATAAGATATGAACTTGTTGATTTCAAGTGCGGAAATTTTAATTATCAACAAATTCGCATCGTTTCATTTAATGAATTTGGTAACAAACTTTCAGCATGAAAGTCGTGCAAATTGTGCAGTGTGCAATTTACAAAGTAAGTACACATTCACATGTTTATTTCTGGAATGGGACTCTGCAAAAGGATGGATAGATAAGAAGACTGTGCACAAGATGACGAACAACGCGAAATTACCGAACGAAGGACGAATGAGACGGTCATAAAATTTCATAATCATAAATCATTAAGCGTCCATTGTTTGCGAATTGTCGGAACGTTTGTGAGCCAGTAATTTCATTACTTCTTGGATAATTAATAGCACTCCTTCAACAGAAATGCAACTCCCAAATAGATGCGGTTTTTAACTTCAACTCGTTCTCGAAAAAACAAAATTTCAGGAAAGCAATTTTTAAGCCATTATGTTAATTGGTGTTATTTAATGACTTTGTGTATCGTTAAAATTAACCATCATCCCGAAACACAAACCTATAATTAGCTACGAAAAAAAATATTTTTTGTAAATCTAATTTTGTACTTATTTCACTAGTGATGTAATATCAGATAAGGGCATTAGTTCTATAAGTGTACGATATAAAAAACTTGGAAAATAATGGTTGAAACTTTCACTTTCTTAATTGCCCCCCAGGTACGCATGTTTTCCGGTTGTAAAAGCGCAAATCTTCCCACCCCCAATCCTCAAACGTAAGTGCTCGCAATAATCGTAACAATAATCATAATCATAACCGCCGACCACGCTAACAATGACAACTCCTGTTCGTCGTCCTCGCAGGATAATTTGTATCCTCCAGCCGCCGCCGCCTCCGCCGCCGCCGTGAATCACGAACGGCAATGAAGGGAAAACGATAGTTTGGGGACGGCAGCGAACTTGTTATTTAATTGTTAATGGATCTTTACGCGCGCCGCCCCCGGCGGCAACTTTCGACGTCTGTTCGCGACAGTTCGGTCCAGTTCAAGTGGATATAATGCAGTTTCACGAGCATGCTGGGGGCGGCAGCGGCGATTAATTTGATTTCACTTGCCTCCCCCCTCGAAAGCCCCCAATCGCTATCGGGTCGTATTTGCATGTGCAGAAATTGACGCACATCAAAAAAGTCAACGCAATTCGCAAAGTGTAATCGCCCAAAAGTTGCACGATGAGTTGCAATGAAATAAAATGAGATCTTCGTTTTCGGAGTAAAAGGTGGAAATGGAGACGTTATAATTAGAAAATTAGAAACTAATTTTCAAGCGGGTGGAACACTCGATGGAAACTCGTTGACAAGTTGTGCACTTTGTGCACAAGAAAGAAACAAGTACACAATACGTAATTAAAACTTTCCTGGAGTTCATTTTTGCCCCGAAGTTTGCAAGATTTTTCTGCGCACGTTGTCTTATTAGTGAACTTTCATAATTTATTACCAAACTGTTTATTTAATAAATGGGCCTTTTTTTGTATGCATTATGAACGATAAATTTAAAATCATCGGTTAATTTCCTTGTTAAGAAAGGTCAGTTATACAAAGGCATGCAAAAAGTGTGCAAAATTTTCAATTTGTGATTCCGCGATTTAGATAAATTTGAGATAAAAAGTAATAAGATTATTGGATACAGGTTAGAATTTAGCAATTTTTTAACGTACGAATGATTAAAATCCGATAATTAGTTTCGGAGTTATCAATGAAAACACAAAGATGATGAATTTAAAATTCCCAAACAAAAACATTTCTGTTTTTTAGATCTTATATGAAATTTTTTTTATTGACCAAAATTCATGTTCAACTATTTTTACATTTTTTGATGTTGTATCAATTAGTTTAGAAGAATCCTTGAAATTTGAAATTGTCGTGCAAAAAAAAGAAAATGCAAAAATACGTGCAAAAATTTCAAGTTGCAATATCATAAATTTAAGGAAGTTTAACTTAAAAAGTTATACAACAATTTTAAAGAGGTGTACGTTTGGCATCTTCTGCCGTATAAATCATTAAAATCGGTGAATTAGTTCCTGAGTTATCGCTGATAACAAAAAACGCTGAATTTAAAAATCCCATTTTTCTTTGATTCCTTTTTTCTTCAACAAAATTTTCAATTGAAAATAGGTCCAGTAAGTACAATTAGACCCAGCCCTCAAATGGGACCAAACTGTAGAGGGACTCATCTGCTCGTGACGCATTTCCCGACTCCAGGACTCGCGGAGTGCTTCCTGGGCTACAAGCTATTTAGTCCTCTGGATGTCCCCGGCTGACAAGAGCAAGCGCCGCATCGTCCAAGTTTGCATCTCATTGCCGCCCCTTTTGGGCGCATCGTCTCCGGCGGTAGTGAGACAAACTCGTCGCGACTTACTACACAAGAATGCACTTATTCCGGACGCTAACTTCTTTAATTAACTCTCACTGTTGACACATAAATGGAAATTACGCGCCACGGCGGCGGGAAGAAAGGCGGCAAGAAGCTGAGATGAAGAGGGGCCACCCAAGGAAGATTACTTGCGATGGTCTTTGGCTTGGATGGTCGAAAAAAGTGTGCGGACGACACTTTTAACGCTAAGATTTGTTCTTAACTTCTTTATACGATGGTAAAAAGTCGAGAAAAGAGGTTGTAATTTGGATTTTTTTTTCGTGGTGTTAGGTTGCAAAGTATTATTTAATTTTTACAAATTTTTGGCGAAAATTATTATTAGAAGTTCCAAGTATAAATGTAATTAAATTATTTTTACTTAAGTATGAAATGGTTCAAAAATTATCAAAATTGATGCAGTAGTTCTGAAGGAACAGTTTTTCGATATATAAAGGCAAAAATTTTGCATTTCCGGAATGCTATTGACCCATACTTAGACTCATTTGAAAGATAAATTATGTTTCTATAAATGTGCGAAATTTGATTGGAAACAATACATTCGTTTCGAAATCATAAGAAATCAAATAAAGTAATGAATTTTTTAAAGGAAAAATTTTAAAATTAATTTTCTTGTTTTGCGAAATAATAAAAAGATAGCAGATTTAAATATTACATCAGGAATTATATCCTAGTTATTTTTAATAAAATACCAACTTTGGAACAAAATTGTTAATTATCTTTAGCCCCCAGGATAATTTAAAATATAAAAAATAAAACCTGGTACGAAAATTACAATGGGGGCAATTTTGAAACTAAAAATTTGGCAGTTTCCGAAGGACAATAAAGTTGAATTAGGGCTTATTTTAAAGGTTATTTATCAATCTATAAACAGTAAAAATTTGGTTAAAAATACTTTCTTTGTTTAGATAGCACAAGCGATTAAAGAAAATTTGTTATTACTGAAAAAAAAATATAAAAATAAGAATTTTGTTTTTTCGAGATAGTAAAAAAAGATTAAGTTTTTGTTACGAATAAAAAGATATCAACATAAAATAACTTTTCAGAATGATTATCCTGGATTCCTTTGGACAAAGAACACTCATTATACTCGCTATATAATTATAAACTCTGGCAGGATAATTTATATAAATAATAAAATAATAACCCGAAACTTTGCCATTGTTGCGCGAAAAGAGTGGAGGTATTATTGCCGCATGACGTCACGGGATGCAGTTGAAGCACATAGTTCGAAAGTTGAAAATCGTTTAATTATTTATTAACAACCAACCGGTGCACGGTCGTAAAACAAGGCGGAATGTTAAACAATGCCCAAAGAGGAGTGGATATTTGCGCTGCTTTGCCCCATTATTATTTTATTCATAATTACGAACCGCAACTTCACAAGTCACCGCTCCCGCTTTTCCCATTGTTTGTTACCTGTGTGCGATTATTCGAAAATCGCATTCAGCAAGTTGCCTCATTAGAATATTTTCAATATGTGCCATAGGGTTTTCCAAATTCCGCATTCAAATTTCATTAAATGCGCAAAGTGGACGTCATTGACGAGATTGCAATTTGCAGGAGATATTTAGTATCTGGAAATTATCCCGGAGTCAAGTGCAGGTTCATTGTAAAAATGCGAGCATGTTTTTTGGCGATTTTTTTTGCAGACACTGGAACTTAATTAATTAAAAGCGACGTGAAAGTCGAGCGTAAAGTGCATGCAACATGAACGGTTTCAGGATTAAAAATGCGCGTGGAAGAGGAAGAGGATGCACATGAATGATAATCCTCCAGAGTGATATGTGTATTCTTCCGGTTTGTTATATTATACATTTTTGTAAAATATCCGAAGAATGATTCTTTTCTGATATCAAATACTCAATTCAAGTTAAACTTTTCTTGAATCAAGAATTCATGATATATGTAATTTATCATCAAGGATCAACAGGAAATCAATATTATCCTTGAAAAATCTAACAAAATTTTTAGAAATAATCATTTCATTATATAACACTGTTATCAATTCAATCATTGATTTCGCATTTTTAATCAACAGGTTAATTTTTCATATAATTTCTTTAATTGAACCCAGACGTTGAGAAACAAAGAACCAAAATTCACCGGAAGTTCACTCAATTAGACGAGACACGTGCCCGGAAGTGCGCGAAGACAATTAACTCGCGATTGCACTCGGAATGAATGCTTACACACACGAACAAATTCGGTAAATTTAATTGCGATGACTCCTCAACTTCCCTCTTCCCTCGATTCCCCCTTGTTCCCGCTTCCATACCGCCCCTCGGGCATCTTCAGAGAGGCGGCTGCTTATTGACGCTTCTTCACTTCATTATTTCGAAATTGATATTTATTGATACAGCGACAGCTAATGTAGCGATATAAGATGGCGCTGTTGCGCAGCAATATCGATGGGGGGGCGGCATATGATAAGGGGGGGGGGATGGAAAACTTCCGGCTTCCACTTTCCGGTTCGTGGGTACTTCCCAATTTTCCCACTTTTACCGCACTTCCGGCGAAACGTCTCGTTAAATATGCAATATGCTTACATTACCTGCGCCCAGATATTGTTCATTCATCAAGGACTCGTGTGGGGGCGACTGTTCCAGCGGTGGCGACGGGATGATTCCCTAATTTCGTGGCTGCACACATTGCCAAACTTTCGGATGCAATATTAATTAGGTCGATGTAAGTTGTATCAAATATTTTGCGAGGAATTTCATCCAAAACAAGGATATCATATAATTTTGCAGAAATAATTTCATATAACATGAATTTTTAATAAGAATGTTTTATGATATGGATGATGTATCTGAAATCAATTAAGAAGATCGAGGCAATGTAATCTGGTATTAATTTCACTTCAGGTTTGACATGAAGCTATAAGAAATCAATTTATTGCGTTTATCCTTGAGATAAATTTTAATCCGTCAGGAAAGTGTCATTAATGCTTCTTATTACATCGTTCTTGTGTGTGATGCTTGAAAAGATACAAGAAGTAGATGAACAAATCTCCTTATCATTCATCGTATAAGACATTTCTCAAGTTCGAGTTGCCTTTTTACATTCTCATTTTAAAATCTTGTATAAGGTTTAATTGAGTTTTGAAGTGATAAAATTCTATTTTTATGTTTCCTCTATCGTCTAATTGAATTTTTATTACTCTGAGATTTGTAATATTCGTTGATAGTTGAATTTTACAAATTTTAGTTTCCAACAGAGCTGTAGTTTATAATTATTTACCATTTTATTTCTCAAATTTATGATATGAACTCGAGGTATTTTAATTAATTTACGTTGGAAGCTCAACTCGTCGTGTTGCATTCACAACATAACAGCTTTATGAACCTCAAGTAATCCTAGTCTAGATATACAATTTTCCAGTGCTTCGAGAAAATTATCCTTTTTGAAAAATTAATACTTAAAAATTAACAAACAATTTTGAAACCTTGAGATATTTCATAATTCATTTGAAATTTCAAAAATCATTTTGTTATGCAATGTTTTCTAGATCCCTCTGACAAAATTATTTTCTTAATTTCGAAAATTTTTATTATATCAATGTCGGAAAAACTTTTTGGAATTCTAGAATGTTTCCAAGGATAAGTCTGATATTAACTTTAATGAAGCAAACTCAGAAATTTTTTGAAGTGGATTATCTCAGAATATGGTATCTTAATCCTCAAAAAGGTGTATGCGCCAAACAGGAAATGCTAGAGCTTGCCGCCCCCAAGGCACGCAAATGAAGTGAAGTGCAGTGGGTTAAGTGCGCGTGCAATAAGGAAATGACGGTATGCGACACGTCGTCTTCGGCGCACTTGCAGTCGTAAAATGCAAATAGTCGAAGAACGGGGGCGGCGTATTTGGTAAACAGTGGTTCGGGCGGCGGCGGCGACACTTTAGACACTTCCGGTAGTAGATGCGCCGCCTCAACCGCCGCCTTCAGGTGCAGAAGCTTATTTGTTTAGCACAGGTGAACACCCACGCATTTCGATCGGTGGCGGTTTTTGGTGAGGTGTCGATTACCGCAAATGAGGTTTCATCATTAGCCTTACTATCTTGAAAATCATTTCTGGCAAACAACAATTTTTTGCATTGCAAATTACTAGTTTTACTATTTCTTAGAAAAAATTGATAATGAATTTGCAAATTTCTGAAACATCAAGTTTTCCAAAAATTTTTTGATAGGAAATTTTATCATTAATTCATCATCATGTATAATTAACAAAATTTTCATAGAAAACTTTTTCTTGAATTAATGAACACAGGAAATTACCTTTTTATTACCACCAATCAACGAAATTAATGTCTATATCGTAATTATAACCTCCAACGCCCCCTTTTAATAAAACCTCGCACAAAATGGAACTTTAATAGTTTTTACAACATTCTCGTTGATTGCATTTTTATTACGTTTGTTGACTTAATTCGTGCGTTCTTGTCGTTAAAACAATGCAGTACGTTTATTAGAGTGATATTCGTGTTTCAGCTCACTTAAGTCTTTGACTGCAGTTATATATTAGCTTAATATGTAATAAATAAGCACGCGAATTAAATTTAACCATCGTAAATTCAGCCGAGATTCCCCGAGACTGTTCTTCATTTGCAAATCTGCAAGCGAAAAAGTCGCCTTGATAAAATAATAACCTGAAGGAGAATGAATGGAAATTTATGAATGAGAAGCTTTGCATTTTGCATGAATAACCTGAATTGCTTTATGATTTTATTTGCATTCACGTCCAGTATATTCGCGACTTTATTAAGCAATTTGATATTAAATAAACAATCGACTTGACATTTGCGTTTTCGAAGAGTTGAAATTTTCACCATGGGATGATTTTAATCAACATAAATTTTGATTTTACGATTTTCAAGTTGTATAAGAAATTTTATTGACAATGTGAATCAAAACAAAAATTAAGATAATATCTTGATTTGAATCTTAACATAAGACAAAAAATTAACTTTTTTCAATTTAATTTAATGATGGTAAATTTATTTGTTGATAACTTCATGATTGTATTAATTTCAATAATAAATGTTGATCTAATATCTTGATTTGCTTGTTTTTCATTATTGAATTTTGCCACAAGAAAAAAATCTTATTTGTCTCGAAATGTCCACCAAAAAACTAAGATTTTTCCATCACATCAACTCCTATATACGAAACATTCGAGATGAGATATTTCCTACAATCCATAACCGGACAATTCCTCAAAGCAGCAATCGACAATGTTGAATGTTGGAACGCTCCAAGTTGTAAACAGTTGTTGTGTGCATTTGCTTTATTAAAGCGACTTGATGGATCGCATTTATCTCGTGATGTGATATTATAAGGCAGACAGCAAGAACATCCAAGCAAGAAAAAAGTCCGGCATAAAAACAAAAACCCCGAAAATAAACATCATCAACTTTCCGGACGTACGAAGAAATATTGTTATAATTAATATTCCTTCGTTTCATCCAGTTACTTAACGATAATTTTCATTCCTTACAAAACAAACTCATATTTAAGTGAATCAAAGTTTTTTTTTGAATTTAAGATAAGAGTTCAATCATCAATTCGAGTTTTATTCTTGTTCTTTCGCTGGCTGAACAATAATAAAACGAAACGGTTCGCATCTTGGGAACGCATCGCAATCGAACCAATAAACAACGAATGTAACGAGCATAATTTATTAATACGGTGTGGATCGTTTTCAGGCCTAGGACTCGAGGGCATCCACGCAACAACAACAAGAAGACAATGCAAGAAGCATCGCATGAATGGTAGACAAAGAATACAACGAGGAGGCATTTTATCGATGGAGGCTCAATTGTATTTCATTGCGAATTCCAATGGCGGCGAATAAATTGCAATTTCGTGTAGGCTAATCAAATAAACAATTCGGCCCGAATGGTTTTTGCAAGTATAAACTAGAATTTGTATAATTTACGCATTGTTTTTATCCAACCGTACGAAAAGGATCAACGAATTCCCATGGAATTTATTTATATTTAATGCATTGAAATCACTAAGTAGATCAATTTATTATCCTTATTAGTAAAAAAACGTCGATAGGAAAGCTAAAACAGGATAAAAACTTACATACGAGTTTGTTTGTTTTTGTTTTTTTTTTCGTTTTACTGTAGACAATAAAGAAAAATAAATAGGTCCTGGCATTTTTCACTACCCTTCTTAGTTTTTCCACTCATGGCGCAAATGTTGGCTAACTAGTGCTGTAACTCTTTCCGTTCTTTGGCTGCACGGATGTTTTTTTGCGCTATTTAGAGTTTTTCACTCAGCACACATTTGAGGAGGACGACCACCGAGTTGCTTCAACTTTTTGCCATGCCTGATCCTTTTTGTCCTCGCGCGTCGTAGTTTCGACCGACCGCCCTCTCATTGCTGACAATGCGAGCCAGCGAACGCCCTAAGAGACGGCCGAACCTTAATCATGTTTACCCATCGCCCATCGTCAACCGCCACCATTTGCCGCCCCCCATTTCCGCCCCCGTCAATTCAACGACGCATTGCAATGCTGCGCACGAATAGAACGCTAATTGGCGTTGTTGTCTATGCTTGTTGCTGTTTTACGAGCACTGTGTGCAGAAAATGAGTGCTGGTATTCGCAACATTTGCAAGGATCACTTTATGTAACTAATATGGGAGATCTACCGGAAGTCGAAAAAAAATTTCTTGTTAGAATGAGTTAGTTTTACAATAATTAATTTGGTTATTCAAAAAATTTGTAGTAATTGAATTTTTGAATTCGAATCCTTTCAATTCTGTCCAAATGTTATATTTGTTTGTTTCTTCTATTTCACTTGAAATGAAACAAGAAAGAGATGAAATATCAAAAATTTTCTGGTGGTTTAATTATTTCTACTTTCTTCTATCTAAAAATCAGTACTTTTTATCCAATACTTCAAAAATGATCTTTTATGAAATTTTCTTATCCTGAAGTATAGAAATTTCTCATGAACATACAATTTTTAACCGTTATCCTTTACATCTTTGTCAAGAAATTATTGATTTCTAGCTTTGAATCTCATGAAAATCTTGATTGAATGTTGAATTTTTCCCAAAGTAAAAACTAACCTAGATTTTCCAACTGAACCAAAAATTCATCTTTTCATTAGTGCTTTAATTCTTCTTATGTTTATAGGAAATACATTAGTTTTCAGAAATTTCTTAACATCCTTTCTAGTTACCATTATCAAAAGACACAAAAAATCCTGAATGATTCTACAATTTTTCTTGAAAGTAAAACATCATAAATTCTCAGACTGGAATTTATGTCTCTTATTCTTTGAATTCTTATCGGAAAATCCTTAACTTTCAGCAACTATCTATTTCGCGAATCTCTTCTGAATTATCCTTATCCAAAAAATCCTCATTAACCATTAATTTCCCCCAAAATTAAAAAAAACTAAAAGAATAGTAGCAAACAGCAAAACCCATCTGTAAATATTGCCATCAGATGGAAATTAATTGCCCTTCGCCGGAGGAATAATTTAAAGAGCGCTTCATTAGCAAATGAAGCCGCCCCACAACAATTCCTCGAATGCACCAGCCATCATCACCCGGGGGGGGTGGCTGCTCTCTTCTTCTGAGTGCGTCGGCGGTGGCGGAGGCGCCGGCCCAATAAAAACGCTACCCGTCTTGAATAAATGAAACTAAATAAATGGCGAGGAAAAACGAGCATCCTAAATAAATAATCAACAACTTTGCGTACGCGGCTGCATTTCGCTGCTGGTCCGCTTCTTCGCGCACTTTGTTTACTGCCGCCCCCGCTTCATTCTGCATGTAAAACGACGGACAACTGTTCTCGTATGCTCGCTTGCGTTTTTGCACGCGGATTTATGCAAGCAAGCAAACAGGCTGCAGACGGGGGACTCATTGCTACTAAGTACACTTTTGATGCTCATACTACTTTTGATCATTAGTCATACGCCTCGATCCGCGTTATATTTTTGGTTGGGTTTTAGTTTGCGAAAGTTTTCTATTTAGTTTTCATCGTTGTATACTCACACTTGTCAATGGGAAAAATTTGCAAGGGTTGCAAATATTTAAGTAAAAAATGTATTAAGAAAGAATTTTGCAACACAATTTTTGCCAAGAAACTGAAATTTGCTTGTGATAAAAATGGGACACAAAAATTTGCAGAACTAAACAAAATTTTATTAATTTAGATTTCTGGTAAGAAATTTGGACTTGAATTGGAGATAAATTTAACTTCCAATTTTGTCTTTCACCAGAAAAACTTTTGAAATTCTCCATCAAGATTTTTATGTTAATAAAAGCAATTTTAATTGGCAAAAAGAGTGCTAAATCCAAAACAAAATTTGAATACATCAAGCTCATTCCTCGTTTCTCGTTTCCGGTCTAGTTTGTGTTATTGTGACCGAAATGTTCCGGATGATCAGTTTTTGTTCGATAAACATTTTCCGATGGTTGCTGGCGCATAAAACTTGTAAATACGTGTGTATATTGCCGAAGTTGTTTGCGAAAGTTGCTCGCTGGTTTGTAGAAGGGTTTTCCACAGCTGCTTTCCGCCAACGACAATGAACTATGCATCGGATCGGTAACTTTCGGGCCGGGGATCTCACCGGCTCAAAGAAAACTCAAAAGTACAACAACTAACCGAACAGAAACAATAAAACGAAGGAGAGTTGCACGAAATGCTATGCTAAACTGGGTGCATTATAAACATGGCAGGCGCAATCGTTGCCTGCAAAAGTTTGTTTTGCTTCTTGCACATCGACTCGACGTAGTGTACATCATTAGCGAGCTGGTGCAATGTGCGCCAATTTCAGCGCCAAATTCTAAATATTGAAATTTGCACGGTTTTCGTTCGCCGCGTTCAAATTTACAAACAGCGGTTCAAAGATATTGGCTGAAATTAAATCGAGTGGATGTCTACTTGTTTGATGGGAAGCAGAACGGTTTTCAGTTATGACTTCCACAGTTGAGAAATAACAATGGAAAGATCAAAGAGTTTGTATCGATTGTACTTACAATGTAAAGCAATTTCTGCAGGCAATCATATGGCAAGCGGATAACAATAGATCTCAAAGTATACAGTCGAAGAAGTCAAATGCAATAAGTTTTCTCGGAATTTCTGCTTTGGTATTCAAGGAAGAATTCCAGAGAGATTTCACTAGTTGAATTTCCATAGTGCAAATAAAATTTCAAATTTGTATTTGAGTACCCAAGAAAAAAAAAATACAATTGCGAATAAAATTTTTAATTTGTATTTGACGATGCTACAACTCATAAAATTTATGTAAGTACAATAATAATTAGAAATGTAATTAAATGTGTATTTAAAATTTCGCATTTTCCACAGGAAGCATATGAATTTTTATGCAGTCGTGCATTTTACGCTGCTGCACTTCCTCATAAATGTTTAATGATTTTATATTCCGTTCCGTATGAAATGTCCCATCCATTCGTCCATTCGCCAGCAATTTTAATATGAAACTACGTTCGTTTACAAGGAAATAAAGTGTACTTCCGGTTTTTACGCGCCGCCCCCGCCCCGACAGAATGGTTTCTTTCGCTGATGGAAGGCCGAAGAATGGGAAATAATGAGCGATGGCGAAATGAGAGAAAAGCAAGCGAATTAATTTTATTTCCGTATTAAGGGCATGTGTCAAGTGAGACTCGTTAAATTCGAGTCATACACAAGCGATAGCTCGAGTTGGCGGGGGCGGCAACTGCTATTAAATTAATGCACGTCCAGATTAGATGATGGAGTGCGCGGAAATTTTTATTATTAGGATTAATGAGCGCTCAGCATCACGTGCAAGATAAAAACCGGAAACGGGTTATCCGGAAATAATTACACCGAGCAAAATCGCAGAGAAATGGCAGTGAAATTGTCAACAGTACTAGAATGAGTGCTTCTCATTTTACTGGATAAATGTTTGTTCTTTCATGAGATTTTGTCAAGGAATTTATTGAGAAAAACTGTTAACTATCAAAACATTTGGGAATTTCTGACACAAATTACTCATATTTCAAAATCGAACTTCGTAAATCCAAAGACACCGTTTGAAAGAGCATTAAAAAAAACTAAAAACTCATGGAGGGGAATTTAGATTCAGCTAACATTAGCGACGATATCGTAATTCAAACAAAATAGCGATTTCAGTGGTATGAAATTTGCGAAAAATGACTGACACATTTTCGAAGTTTGGACGCATATAACTCCAATTTCGAAATCGAACTTTGTAAATCTAAAGACACCATTCGAAATAGCATGAAAAAAACTAAAAACTCACGGATTGAAATTTTGATTAAGCTAAAATTAGCGTCGATATCCTAATTCAAACAAAATACTAATTTTAGTGCTATGGAATTTGAGAAAAATGACTGACACATTTTTGAAATTCGGATGTAAATTACTCCAATTTCCAAATCGAACATGGTAAAACCAAAGCCACCATTTGAAAGGGCATGAAAAAAACTAAAAACTCACGGAAGGGAATTTTGATTAAGCTAAAATTAGCGTCGATATCCTAATTCAAACAAAATAGTAATTTTAGTGCTATGGAAATGGAGAAAAATGACTAACACATTTTCGATGTTCGGACGCAAATTACTCTAATTTCCAAATCGAACTTCGTAAAACCAAAGACACCATTTGAAAG
>JARJDZ010002935.1:0-31142 GCA_030264555.1 Aleochara sp. GC000083
TTTTTGAAAAGTTTTTTTCCGGCGCTGGGGTTCGAACCCAGAACTTCAGGTTGAGAAGCAGCCGACTTCTCCGCTCGACCACCGAGCTATTCTACTTAAGTCAGTTTAAAACTTGTATAAATGCGATTAATTTTGTACAATTTCAGACGCTTAATATAAGCAAGGACTACAGTCTTGGTACTATTTTTTGGCCAATTTCGTAGGTTGAAAATGTGCAAAGACTATAGTCTTGGTACTATTTTTCGGCCAATTTTGCACGTTGAAAATGTGCAAAGGCTATAGTCTTGGTACTATTTTTTGGCCAATTTCGCAGGTTGAAAATGTGCAAAGACTATAGTCTTGGTACTATTTTTCGGCCAATTTCGGACGTTGAAAATGTGCAAAGGCTATAGTCTTGGTACTATTTTTCGGCAAATTTTGCACGTTGAAAATGTGCAAAGACTATAGTCTCGGTACTATATTTTCGCCAATTTCGCAGGTTGAAAATGTGCAAAGACTATAGTCTTGGTAATATTTTTCGGCCAATTTCGGACGTTGAAAATAAGCAAAGACTATAGTCTTGGTACTATGTTTCGGCCAATTTCGGAGGTTGAAAATGTGCAAAGACTATAGTCTTGGTACTGATTTTCGGGCAATTGTATAGGCAAAATGGGACATGTTGATACACATGATAAGTATAAGAGGAGCACAATGTGTGAACAATACAAAATAAAGTTCACAACAAAGTATTCATCCAACACAAAATCATGTTGCATCCAGTTCGGCTGAAACAAGAATGTGTATATAAAACAAACCTTCAACTTTCCGTGGATACTGGATAATCACAAAGCCATGTTTAGAAGACATACACGACCCTGCTGTAAGGTTCAAACTTGTGGTCACTTGCTGAAAAGAATAATGCACAAAACAGAGTTTATGAACAACCATTTTTGCCGACGGAACACTACAAAATGCGACTTAATACACACAAATCTGACGACCGACTGCGGAATAAACAAACAACAGCGAGCGTACCCGATAAGAATATAAACATCACGCGACGGATGGCTGAGTAAACAAAGTCGCAAAAATTTATTTAAATGACTTTCGACTGTAAATATTGAAAAGTCTAACCGAAAATAGAAAACGTATTAATTACCCTACAAGATCCTAGATAATTTAATTGCCTACAAGCCAAACTGATCAAAAAATTGCAACTTTTTGGAATTCAAACCCAAAAAAAGTATATTTCCCTTTGGAAAATTAAATCAAACTATCCCGGAAAAGATAGAGAATTTATTTGCCTACATGCCTAGCTTTTCATCATTACGATCGGACAATTGGTTCGGGAAATATGAGTAAAAATGTACAGAAATGCACAAAAAATTGCAACTTTTTATAATTCAAACCCGAAAAAAGTATATTTCCCGTAAATCCCGTAAATCAAACTACCCCGGATATTATCGAGAATTTAATGGCCTACATGCCTAATTTTTCATCATTACGATCGGACAATTGGTTCGGGAAATATGAGCAAAAATGTACAGAACAGCACCAAAAAATTGCAACTTTTTCGATTTGAAACCCGAAAAAAGTATATTTCCCGTTGGGAAAATAAATCAAACTATGCCGGAAATTGTCGAGAATTTAACGGACTACAAGCCTAATTTTTCATCATTACGTTCGGGCAATTGGTTCGAGAATTATGAGCAAAAATGTACAGAACATCACAAAAAATTGAAACTTTTTCGAATTAAAATCCGAAAAAAGTATATTTCCCGTTAGGAAAATAAATGAAGCTATCCGGTGAATTGTCGAGAATTTAATGGACTACCAGCCTAATTTTTCATCATTACGATCGGACAATTGGTTCGGGAAATATGAGCAATAATGTACAGAATAGCACAAAAAATTGCAACTTTTTCGAATTCAAATCCGAAAAAAGTATATTTCCCCTTAGGAAAATAAATCAAACTATACCGGAAATTGTCAAGAATTTAATGTATTACAAGCCTAATTTTTCATCATTACGATCGGGTAATTGGTTCGGGAAATATGAGCAAAAATGTACAGAACAGCACAAAAAAATTGCAACTTTTCCGAATTCCCCGGAAAATGTATATTTTCCATTGGAAAATTAAATCAAACTATCCCAGAAATTATCGAGAATTTAATTGCACACAAGCCTAACTTTTAACCATTAATATCGGACAATTGGTTCGAGAAATACATGCAAAAATGTAGAGAACTACACAAAAAGATTGCAAATTTTCAACATTAGGTGAGTTTCGTGATATAGGTTTTCGATTCAATTCAAGTTTCATTTCATTCGAAAATGCAGACAGATTCAATAAACGTAGCGTACGGAATTATTTGCCGGAATGATGTGCGAATGATTTCTTCCAGCTTCAAAGCAGGATAGATCAGAGAAAATCTATGATTACCTGCTAATATCATCTACAAATACGGTTTTTCTTTTATTATACTTTTCCATTGCTGCAAACCGGTTAGAAAGTATTTTCTAGATGAGAATAGGTGCATTATAATGTGCTTGCTATTGTGAATACAAGCTCCGGATGGACCAAGTATTTGCTAATAAGAATTTTTCCTTCCTTATTTGTTTAAGGTGCAATATTTCATCGTCCATTGACGTCATTGGCTTAGAAACTTGTGGGCAACGCTGTAGGCTTCAGGATACCAAAAAAATTAATTTATTTTAAATAGTAGGACAGCTGGAAGGCATGTAACACAAGATAAGCGATTGAATGGCTCTGATGGCTTTCATCACCCACACGCTTTTGGATGCTCCGATAGTACCGTTTTTAATAATATGAAATGAACGTGTTGTGCAATTCTTCGTGGCACGTATGAAATTGTAAAGAGTACTGCAATTGTGCGAAGAGCAAATTTTGCAAGTAGTTGGCAATAAAGGAGCGCACATAAAGATAGTTTGCAGATACGCAGTCGGCGAAGAAATGTAAATTTCTACAAGAGATCAACTATGTATTGGGATGCTTTACGAGCATTGGCGTAATGAAAATTTCCTGTTGATGTCTTTTCATAACTTGGTTACCATGTCAGCGCTTGAATCTTCCATGTCCTCATAAAATTTAACTTGCCTCGAATCTGATAAACCATACAAGTCTATTGAATACAACTAGGTATTTTAAACAAAAACTTGTAGCTACATGAAATACAATCAAGCAACTGGAGCAAAATTTGGATGCAAATGACAAAAGGCCAAATATATTTGCAGTTTTTACTTTGATATGTGGTGCAACGACATTTTTTTTCTTTTATAACGGTACAAAAATTATGTAAAGTGGTTAGTTGTGTGGCCCTCATTGTATAAAGGAATACAAAAGTAAGAATGGATTGATAATATTCTGTAAATTTTCAAATAACTTAATTATTCATTCATTATTCATTCATCATTTTCAATAAGACTACGGTTTTTTCATACGTGTTTATACAATACTTAAGAATATCTCTAGATGAACAATTCCAACTTATAATTAAAGTTAATCATTATAAGATAATGTTATTAATTTTAAACAAAAACGTCAAAATCAAATCCACTGATGAAGGCAAAGCGTCGCCGAAAATCGATTTTGGAGATAAAATATAACAACAACAAATATAAGATAAGTGCTATTCTTTCATTTTTTAAAATTAATTCCAACTTAATTATTGCAAAATTTGGACGGCAATGGCGTTTCCTCAAAAACATAATAGTCAACGAAAGTCAACAAAATACTGAGTGGGTGGCTGAGCACTGATCAAATCAAACACTGCTTGATTAGTAACTAATAAAATCATCTTGGAAAATAACTTTATGTTTGTAGGATCCAATTTGACCAAATCAATTACAAGCTTTACAATACTTGTGGGTGGTATAAGCAAACACCCGGGTAAAATTGAATAATTTCCAAATTTCTTGGTGAGCTTTAAGGTTGATTGGGTAGAGTTGATGCAATAGATATATTTAGTAATCTGATTTTCAAAGGCAATAGATCAGTTTACAATAATTAACGTAGAATTGCCCATGTATTAATATTATCTAATATTGCATTCGAAAGATGAACCAATTGTTGCAAAGTGCAAATCGTAGTTTTATTTCTGTTGCTATAATATTCGTAAATATTTTAGTTACTTAAGAATTCACAGGAGATTATCAACCTATTCTGATATCTGTATTCTTATACACAGTGGAATAAAGTGGACTTTTACAAAATAAAATAAGAGTATTATTCGCATAATTCAGATAACTTGAATGATAACATTTGGAGAAATTCATACCAGCAGATGCTCGGTGAATATGCAAGCATTTCCTTCCTTGTTGGCTTCCTTGTTGCAGACCAGCGAATAAGAAAAGGAATGCCACAAGCGATAAATACCACTTCCCACCAAAATTCGCTGAAGACGTTGACTACGGCGGTTTTCTATTCAGCTAGATTCATTCGCAATTCGGCCGTTCCTCGGCAACGACACGAAGAAGTGAATGTCGAAGTCGTGGTTACGTGCTTATCATGCGCGTGCAATAATCAACAATTAAATGAACGGCTACTGAAGAGACTTTCCAACAACTAGACTCACTTCTATTGTGCGCCCGCAAAACAAATGATCCATATCTTCATCTGTCCAACGAACTTCCAAGTGCATCTCAATGTTCCAATTGGAGTCAAGGCATCAACTTCAGAAGGATAGATAAAACAATAGAATTACTAAATTGCTTTATACGAGAACGGCTAAAAATTTAGTTGGAAAGTACAGAAAGTGTGAGACATCATCGAAGAAAACTTCATCGAACTCATAAGGCACATCTGCGCTTTAAAATTATGTGTTAGCCAGATGATGAATGTGCGCTGACCATTGCTGCTACATCGAGTAATTGAAGCGATTCATTCACATGCGGAAGGCGATAAAACGTGATAAACAGTGAGTGAGTGGCTTTCTAATAACTAGATCACGGCCAGAGATATCCGTCTTCGAATACAATTTCAGCCGACGTCCATCCGTATCAACCGGCTGCAATTTCGTCTACGATCGCCACTGTTCTCGAATTGTTACTCTTGGTGGAAGTGAAAGGACGCCTTTTTCTAACCGACAGGATGAAGAAATTTGGGATGCTTTTTTCGTGTTCGATGATGAGTCGACGAATGTGAACACTGAGAGTAAAATGTCAATTTCTAGTCACCTTCATCGATACTGAACACGGTTCCAAATCAGTTAGACAAGTTTTGGAGATCTAAATGGGATTTCATAGTTAAATGTTGTTTTGGTGACAACAAACAGTTACATGTGACTAGAAGATTACAGTAACAAGGTATTGTTCTTGCACGTTTTTTGGAGGCAATGGAAATAACAACAATCAGTGCAAGAGCTGAAAGAATTTAGGCGAATTAGACGAAACACTTATGTGTCTGTTTGCTTACTGGAATTTGGCCAGTTAGAATTGGCATTTACTAGACTGGAAAGTTATAATAATCAGCAACAAATTTGGTGTCACTCAAGAAGATTGTTCATCAACCATCAGCAAGATTCGTTGGATTACTCTTCAAATGCTTTCTTGGATTACAATTAAATCACATTTCTATAGCCATTACACGGAATGAGGTGAGTTCCAAGTTTCCGCCTAAAGTTTATTTAATTGATAGTAGGAATAACTGTTAGAAACTATGAAGGCAGAGAATCAAAAATACTAGTTTCTGGGGCCACTGAAATATTATGTGTATGGTCTGGCCGAAACTCGGGAAGTGTGTTTATCGGTCGTCAAAAATATTTGAATAATCTTTAATTAATTCAAGAATCTCCAGGTATCGTATGTTGTATCGATTCAATTTCTCCAACAACAATTTGTTTCCACGTTATTGTGATCAACCAGTGGTGAATTCGGCATTCATGAAGTGAAAATGGAATTAATTGCAAGATGCATTGCACGCCACACACGCTTAAATAATAATAATAATATTTTCACGGCTGAAGTGTGAGCGAAGTAAGTTAAAAGAGGAGCAATTAGCCAAACGCACAGTACATTACATTAACCCAAATAGCTGATGGCTGGAATCCAAGCATGCGTGTCTTCACTGCCTACCAGTCTTGTTACATCTCTGATTTTTCTAAATTTCATTTCGAGTTATAAATACTTATTAGAAAAGCAGTCAATGCCTCGACACATGGCGTTTAATCGACGACAAGATTAACATAAGTCCGTACTTGCTTGCTGGTTCAACATTTCTCCAATGTCAAGAGTGACCAGTCTATAATTCATTTGATTCCTCTTTGAGACGAGTCTTCAGATGGCATGATGACGCTTGCCTTCTGCGATGTATTGAGGACTGGGAAATGAAAGGACTTTCATTCGATTTTCCATGCTGATAGATTCAAGACAATTAGCACACATAGCAAGGCGTATACCGCTCGATTAATTTGTATTTATTATTAATCACTAACCTGAGATCCTCAAGTGAGAAATATTCCAATAAGAATGTGCCCTCATCTAAGTTCTCATTTATATCTGCATCATACTCTCTAATTGATGATTACGAGCAGTTAAATAATGCACATTTATGCATAATAATAATTAATTAGCAAAGGTAATTAAAGGCGCATCTTCTTTTCGCAACTCCTTATTCATATAATTTTCCGCTGTTCACACCTTTCTTTGGACTAAATTGTTATATAAATTTGGCACTTTTCGGTCATCAGTTCAGCCTTGCCTTTACAAGAGGTTCATTAAGTCTTGGAAGATAGATGCACGTTGCTTAATCTTAATGAATCTCATAATACTCGTTGGCATTATTTCCATCAGCTTGTCGCGTTCATCATTTCGCATTACGCGCACTGGTAACAACTTTAACTATGCGCGTCTACCTTGTCGCTACATTAAAACAACTTGACTGACATTTACTGTTTGCGGCAGCTACAACATGTTGGGGTCCTGTTGAACGCGTCGAACAATGTCGAAAGTATCCACAAGACAAGAAAATCGGACTTGTTGGTAAAGGAGCACGCGACCACACCATTCATATTTTAGTGTCGACTCATTCGATTCATATTTGGCTCCTCTGGTGTCCGTTATGATCTTCAGATATTGTACCCGAAACCGCTTGAATGAATTTCGGCACGTTTCTTGAGCCACACCGCAGAAGATCTATGATGAAGTAAAAACTAATAGTTGTAACTGTCAGGAATTAATTTGATATGATTGGTGAAGCTAACGTGCATTTCTTGAAGACGTCTTGTGTAATGAGCATTTAGTCCATAGCAATTTTTCGCGTTGAACATGTAATTACGTTTGAGTTCTTTCTGTTCAGTTCCTAAGTGAGCGTTTCAATTGCATTATGTCATTTTAAATCTGTTAGATTGATTCACTCTGATAGTTGGTTCATTCATCTTTTATGCTGGTGTCTTTGAGTCGTTTCTTTCACATTTGTTGTCTGAGATTTATACAAACATAACAGGAACAATACATAATATTGTTCCGAACAATGTCTGCACTTAAGAAGTTTTTAGTTAACGTGTTGACGTCCTCTTGATTTAAGAAGTAGTTGTTTTTTAAACTCTTTAAAAAACATCCGTTTGTCTTTTTAGTGTTGTTATTATTATTCCCATTTCTTGCTACATCATAATAACAATAAACATCATTTAGTGCAAAACATTTCGGTAGCAATTAATTAGGCCATGTTCCTATAAGAATATACCAAGCGATATCATACATATATTAATTATAATTTTAAAGTACAAATTGCGCATGTATTGAGTGAAACTGGTAATTAATTCTTTGGTATCAATAGTGATTCTCCAATGTTACTATACGGATGATTAGTAGGTCAAAATGGACTTGTACTAGGTCAGGCAATTGCACCAACTGTGTCTACAGTTCTTGTAAACTTGTTTTTCTCTTGTCAACTTTTTCCATCCGGACGTTTAAGCTTAAACATCTATTTTTTACTAGTACAATATTTTGCATAAACCTATAAAACACGAGACAACATTGAAAATTTGAAAGTTTGAAAAGTTTGTAAACTATTCTCAATGTAGATTCAAGCATAGGCAAGCAAGATGAACGTTTATTATCTGTAGATGAATGTGTTTTTGTAAATTAAAGTTTTATATTAAATTATTAAGAGCAGAGTATATTAATGAATGTATGCTAGATATATTGAGCCCTATCTGACTATCATTTAACAGTAATATGATTGATTATGTCCAAATCAACTTTTGTAAGTAAATTCTATGGGTGATGGACTAAAGCATAGGCAGCCTGCAAAGCAACCGTTGTACGGGTTGCCTAAAGAAGAATACCTGAATTCAAATTGTTGTTGAGATGCGCGCTACATTAAAAACTATTTCATTACAGGAGTATGCCATGGGTGCCGATGATGCCGTTATCCCTCGATGTCGCGTCTTGAGTAACTCGTTTCCTCCAACAGTAGTTCTTCAGATGTGTAACCGTGTACAGCTGCGATCAAATAGTTATTCACAAGGTGAGTGGGTTAAAGTTGTACCATTAATTTCCCAATTGTACTTTTCAATTTTCCAACATTAATCAATCAAAATCTTGTTTTGAGTGAATACCATAAATATTCAACATAAATTTAGTAAATTAAGAGATGCAAGACATGATCAAAGTTGAAATTCATATGCTAACACAATTCAAGAATGTACTTAAGACAATTATGAGTTAAATAATGACGCGTTACCATCAATGATGTAATTACGTGTTTACTGCAATTATCATGACTTAACTCTGTTGGGACAGCCTTCAAGAATGCTAATCAATTTGTTTGCGTTAGTTTTCATCTTTGAATCAATGTGTTTGTTTAATTATCATCGATTGCGCATTGACTATTCATCCGGTATGCGGTGCGCGACCAAGATGGAATTGTTTGTTGGACGAACCTGGCCATGAAATCACTGCCATGGTCAGGGAAAGTCAACGAACTTAGCGGTAATATCAAGTGATGTTCGTCTGCATCATTCATCTATTCGGCGCATTCATCCGACCACCATCATATGCATTTGGCCATCATCTCCATAAACTATTCATTCGCGAAGCAGTATGCGCATCTGAAATTATTGTGTCAATCGGCGATTTGCTTTTCGCAAGCTCTTAATTATGCTTACTGTATTTCGTTTGTCGTTCACCGTGTTTCCGTTGTATTACAACAAATTAGAGCCTAATGATGATTGTCCTAACGGATAGCTAGACAATTTGAGGGGGCAACAACTCCTAATGCTTCCAACAGCTTAAACTCATCTACAAAAAGTTCATATTGAAACTTATGTTTCAGGTGTAAAAAATGTCGAAGTGCATCGTAGAATGGTGCTGGGTCTGCATGATGATGTTACAATTAGTCACAGCGATGCCTTCAAGCATCAGCAACATCAGCAGCACATCGCCAACGGTGGTCAGCACCACGTCAACCCCCTCGTCGACGACGACCACCACAACGACGACGACAGCCAGGTACCACAACGATGATGGCAAAATGTTTAGCAATGCCTCTAGTAGAATACCCTCAGTGATAGTAATGCAACTCAATGAAACGAATTCGTATAATATGCAGGCTTTAAGTAGTTTAGCAACGCGCGATAGTGCATTGATAGTTACCAAGAATAAGACCCATCGCCATTCGAAGGAAGTTCATCCAGCGAGCAATGAGAACTTCATTCGAATTGGCGCAATTTCCAATGTCCCCGCGAAAGGCAGTCGTCGCAAAACAGCGACGACTGTTAAAACACCGGAAATGGGCGCGCAATCAAAGAGTACAAGCAAGCCCAACTCGAAGAATGTCACAGCTACGGTTATTTACCATCGTGGTACCGTGGGCGGTGGCACCTTAACGAGCACGACGCTACGTGCCAAAAGTACGACGACAACGCGACAGCCGAAAACGACCAAGAAACGTCTGAAACCAGCATGGCCTTATACAATGATCCACAACAAAAACGACCTCGAACGGTACAAAAATTACACGAAACTTGCACCTCCACGAAACACTACTTCAACCAAACAGAACCAACTTGAAGCCCCTAATAGTCCCGAAATTGTCCTGTTACATATCCCATCACCAGATCCAATGCCCGAAGTGACCTCATACTCTCCCCAATACACTTTTGCACAACCACCCTATAATTACGGTTCGGAAGACCTCCTCGGGGATAATATCGTACCTATAAGTGCTGTGGAGACTTCCTCGAACGGGTACCCTACTGAAGATCCTTCAGATCTTGGTGATATCGTAGATATACCTTTAGGTACAGTTGACCTAGACCTCATACCTTCAGGTCAAAGTGTAGGTGAGTTCTACGCGGCTGGGGACACCCCACAAGGAAATTCAGCAAATCCTTGTCCTTCCTACCACCTAACAAGTAATGTCTTTGGTCCGCAACAACGTCAAAATTGCCCGGACCTAAACGTTGTTTTGAACTCGCATTATCATCCTGCTACCGATACTCGTAGACCGGAAGTTCCTGCTGAGACAGTCCCATTGGCGGATCCTGCTGCTGGAGCAGTACCTGCAGATGCAGCACCTGCTGCAGCTGCTGCAGCCCCAGCAGCCGCACCAGCTGCAGGTGGTGGAGGTGCTCCAGGTGGTGGAGGAGGTTTTCCTCCACTAGGGTTTCCACAACTACCCGAATTACCTTCCCTACCTTCGTTACCGGACTTGAAAGGCTTGATGGGTATCCTGGGAGGGTTGTGGAATTTGTTGCGAGGTCTAATTAGATTCATTTGGCCATTTTTGGTCGCCATTCCTACATTTGTGTTTATCAAAACGCTGATTGCGACCTTCTTGGCGCTATTTCCTTGGTGGTTCCCGGCGATTTTCTTGGTTGCAAAAGCGGATTATGGTAAGGAGAAGAAGCATTATCACTATAAGCATGTGCATAAACCCGTGGTACATCCGGATGGTTGGTTTTGGAATCACGGGACGAAAACTTGGACAAACATTTTAGATGCGCATCGTCATCGCGTGAAACATAAACGAAGTTTGGAAATTTTGCAATCTCTAGATGAATTTCCCAGTAGATTTAGGTGAACCTAAGAAGAATTGGCCATACAGCATTGCATATTATACAAATTCGTCAACAATATTTATTTATTTATTATTTTATACTTTGGAAGTATGTTTAATTTATTACCTATTTATTTTCAGCGAATATGTGTAAATATTGTTAAGTTTAACGTAGACATTAGGCGAGTAAAATAACAATAAAAGTAAGAAAATGTGAGAACTAAATGAAGATAAACCTGTCATTGTGTATGGATGGTTCGTAATTGAAATAATAGCGACTTGTTTTTGATCTTTTTAGAGGGAAAAACGCGCCAATCAGCGAAACCATTCAGCATTTAGCACAGCAATTAATGCAATTAAATGCCACCTCACATCTGACTTTCGATACGCGTACACCTCCAAAATTGCGTGAGCAAACTCGTCGGGAGCATTCCGATTTTGGCCATCCAGGTGTGGCTGAACCAGTGGACGAAGAAGCAGCACTCCTTGAAGAGGAGAACAAGCACATGAACATGAACTTCTACAAAGTGGTTAAACCCACCACTGATAGCAGTGGTCTTTCTACTTGGATTCTTCTCAGCGGTCAATCCTCTACGAACAAACCCACCAAAAAGCCGGTAGTCCAACTCAAGAACGCAACAGATGACAAGGTGATCAAACCGATTTTCAAACGCAAGTCAACTACCACTACAACAACGACAACCACCAAAAAACCGACTGCGCTACTTTCAACAACTCTTAAAGCAACCATCTCGACTGCAACGACTTTAACAACGGAAAAGCCGGAGAAGACTACCAAAATAAATAAGGGTAAGATCACTCCTGTAACTATAGCTCCACCCAAGAAAGTTGTTACAAGCAGAATACCTCAAAAGAGCACCAAAGGTGATTCAGTTGCGATTACAACGACCGCAACTCTGAAGACAACAACAGGAGTTCCAACAACTTCGAAATCTGAGTTCGTAAAAGTCCCCACGAAATCCTCGAATAGCAGTTCTATTCAGCCGGAAGCCAAAGAGGGTGCTATAGATTTAACACCAGAAATGAAGACTGATAAGAAAAACAAACGACCTACAGTGGCATCTGCAGCTGCAGCTGCTAAACGTAAGAAGAACAAGAACCGCAGGAAGAAGCCTGTAGCTGAGGATAAAATGGACAAGGAGAACAACACCAAAGTTTCAGGTGTGAACAAACTCAAAGAAAAACCTATTGGAACCCAAATTTACAACTACCTTAGCCGTGAAGTCATGCCTACAGTTGGAGTAGGTCTCGTTGGGCTTGTAGTAACCGCTGGTTTAGCTAGCTACTTTCTGTATCCCTTCGGTCCACTGCGTCGTTCTTATGAAATCGATCGCAAGGACAAAGAGGGCCCATACCATTACACAGATGAATATTCTGGAGGAATCGCTGAGGAGGAAGCTATTGGAAAGGTCATAGCAGGAATGCCTTCAAACACCTACTACAATACCAGATCCCAGAACTCCCGGAACACCTACAACATGAACGACTACAACTCTTTGGGAGGAAATCGTGGAGGGTCATACCAACCTTACCCGAACCGCTTCCGGAATGTAGAACAACGCTTCATGGAGGGCTCTGTAGAAACAGTCGCTTTGAATCCAATGACAACGTACAAAACTGAAGAAATCATTATCGGAAGTCCTAAGAAGAAGCACCCTTACAGCAACCACAAGGAAACCTACGACAGCATCGATCCAAATAAGCTCAACGAACAGCAACACAGCGAGCAGTTTGTTGTGGGGAATATCCCGCAGGAGATTTCGGGGCAAGCCGTCCAGGATACGACCGAATCAGCAACACCTTCCGTGGTTCCCGAGCATGGACCTCGCACCTTGGAGGAGCTTCAAGGAGAAGAACAAGAGAAGGTGTTCGTTGTTGAGAGTGTACCTGCACAAGCTGAGGCGCTCTATGCACCTTTAGATCATGGACCACGAAGAAGACGTCGCAGAAATACACCGAGAGTGATCGAGAAGCAGGTCATTGATAATGAAATTGATGTTAGTGATGAAAAGGTCAAGAAACCTTCTACTTCTACGTCTGCACCAACGTCTTCAACAACGTTTTCTATCAATGAGGAAGCTACCAAGGAGACATTGTACGATACAACAACCACCATGACAACTACAGTGGAAGAAAATTGGACGACTACTCAGAATCCAATTGTGGAAAAGACCGAAACAATTTTCGGACTGGTCAAGGACCTCATCTACTTGAAATTGCGCCTCGGCCTTCAACTCCTGCACGACAAGGCGCAAAGTCTATCCAGATACTTTGCGCACGTGCAAGAACGAATCGACGCAACATACAAGAATGTTAATGTTAACCAGACGATTACCTACAGTTGAAGCACGCAGGTCTTTATTTAAGCACGAAAAACGCTTTGGAGCTGTTTTTTTCTGTATAACTACGTAGGAAACAATTTTAAACCAAGTTTGAGTTGAGACTTCTGGGTGTAATTGTCATTATTGTCATGGTTTGGTTCATTTCTCGCGCTCATCGATACAAACTCATTTATTGTGATGTTGCTGGCTACAATTATTGATTAACTTAAACCTGGTTTAAAATGCGGTTTTACATTTGGATAATGTTAGCTTGCACATGAACAAAGCACACTGGTATTATTCGTTGGTAAGTATTTATAAAGTTTAAATTAAAAAATGTAAACATTAACTTATATTTGGTGCCCCATGTTTAGCTGCCCTTTTTCCCATCATCTCCACCCTTGCCCTTTGACTTCTTCCACGCTTTCTGCTCCTCCTTCGCCTCGAATTCGGCGTGTTTGCTGTCGTGTTCGTGGTGTTTCTCCTTTCCTACAGCATGCTCCTTTCCATCATCATGCTTGTAATTGTCGGCATGGGCATGATGCTTGTGCTCCCCGTATCCATCGTGATGATGACCGGAAGTATCGTGGTCACCGTGCTCGTGGCCTCCCTTCTTGTAGTCAGAATCTTCCTCTTCGCCTCCTTCTTCGTCCGCATCGGAGTCCTCATGGTATTCGTCGAAGAATTCAATCTTCTTGACGTACTCCTCTTTTTTGTTCACGTTGTGGGTGCCCTTCGTGTTGTGCCCCTTGTTGTTCTCGCCATCCTCGTCGAACTAAATTAACATTGAACACCAATTAGTTACGGAAATCGTAGACATTGTGCGGTAATACTTTTAACCCGTTGTGTCCATCATCCTCCTCCTGGAACTCGTGATGGTAGTCATTTCCATGATGGAACTTCTTCGCATCTTTGCCCTCATCCTCGAAGTGGCCAGATTTCTCAGCCTTGGCGTGATGGTCCTTCTCGACCTTATGCTTCTTGTGCGCCCCCTTGTAAGTTTTATGCCCCTTTTCTTTAGAGACCTTGTAATGGTCTGCTTTAACGGTTTTTTCGCCCGCCTTTTCGAATTTGACGTTCTTCGGCTTTGGCTTGTGCTTCTTATGGTGCGTTTCTTGCACTTTTTGGTCTGCCACTGGTTTACCATCTGCATGTTGTTGCACCTTCGTTGATGCGCTAACATTTTGCGCGTCCCTTTCAAGAGCTTCACTCAACTCCTCTTCAGAAAGGTCTGGGACGATTATGGGCGACTCAAGCAGATCTTCACGTGTGATCTCCTCCGGCACATAGATTACAAACTCCTCGTTAAGGGGTATTGAACTCTTATCCTTTGAGCCCTGAAGAAATTTACGAGGCATTCGTATTCTCTTACTGTCTAGTTTGCGCAAAGGTGGCTTTTCGGTAACGAATCGCTCTTCGTCGATGATAGTCTCCTCTACCTTGGAATCTGTATCAGCATGGGTGAATCCAGCTGGAGGTTGTAGATGCACTCCATGGTCGACCAATGGTAACGAATGGCTGGGGGCGGTTTCCAAGTTGAAGAAACTGAACAGCCGAGGTTGTGCGCACTGAATTTCCACCGCTGATGTGAGCACCGACAAGAAGAACAAGAGCATGCTTGGGATGTTGTGCCACTGGTGCCTGCAATGTGTGTTTATCGAGCGAGATTCAATACGGGATTAAAGAGGCACAAACGCCTGCAGCAGAATTTATATAAGAAATAGCAATTTTGCGCTTTGGCTGCAGAATACCATGAAGCGCGGAGCGTGGTAATTGCGCTGAATACGCTCTTCATTTTGCATACACTTTCTATAACGACGCAGCCGAATACGTCGTGCTTCATTTACTATCCTTTCTATTTGCGTGCTCCTTTTTTCTTCCTTTTCCTTTGACTTCGCTCGACTTATTGCCGCATCCACCCGGCTGGTGCAACATGCTGAAATCGTTATTTTCTGAGCGCTGAACAGTTGCACGCTTTTGTTTCGTCTGCTCGTTGGCTGCTGTCGTTGCGCATTCAATTATATATTCACTTATTATTGCGCTGCAATTAGAAGAAACAATGCGCGACTGTCTTTATGTAACGTGACTGCATAAATTGGAATACTTCGCATATCATCTGAAAATGATTGATTCGAAATGACGGAAGTAACTATTACGCGTTTTAAATGGATTTTTACCCAATATTTGCGGAAAACTCCCAGCCGTTTCTCAATTTTTGTAACATGTTCATGGGAATTCACGCGAAATTTAAACTTTTTAAAAGTTTTTGACTGCAAGTTAGGCAGCCAACCTAACAACTAATATTGACATGTTGCCTATTCGATTAAATTATGTGCAACTTTTAATTAATAGTATTTCAAAAACATTGGTAGATTATTATGACAGTAATTGACTTTATTTTTATCTTATAATTGCCAAGTTTATAATAACAAAATGATGCTGACTCTGTCTAGTTGTTTTCTGTGTGAATAACTGGAATAACAATTCTGGTTAGTCATTAAGCTTTAGTTATAGTAGTTAGTGTGCAAATTATTTTACAATCATACGCCTAATTTTACCTCTAATTATAGTATTTAATCGGCTTATTGCCAAAAAATAGTAAGATGAAGATTATTTATATCAGTCTTTTGTTTTTAACGTGGAAGGTTAAGATTGCGTTAAATTATGAAATATTGCCTGCATTGGAGCCACCAGAAACAACAATAAATGCAATTGTTATACAAGGTAAAGTGAATACTACAATGCAATTGCAAGTGAATAAATCTGTGGAGTACATTATACAATATCAGCCTGCTAAGGTAATCATATTCATTCACCTGAGATGTATTTTCTCTAACATATTCTTTACAGTCGACAGGCCCCCTAAGAGTTACTGTTGCCAGTGACAAGTCAAATGTGGACAATCCAGTCATTGTTGCTGTTCGCCAGCAAAAGGAAGTGGTCTCATGGATGCTACCTATTCATGTTGATGATTCAAATGGTGGACATACATTTAATCAGACTTCAAGAACTTTATGCTATGGATGGGGATTAAATGAAAGCTATTCAGGTCTTGCAGAGATAGAGGATAGTATTTTCAAGAATTTGGAGTATTGGATATCAGGAATGTCAGAAGATCCACCAATTGTTTCCATTGCTACTAAAAATGAAGAAAATGTTTCTGTTGAGATTGCAGTCAAACCTGAACAGAACTTTATCATCAGCCCTGACATTGAATATAATGTTACTGTTTCACCTGCAGAACCAAGATACTTTTATTATGGTTTTCCTGATAATGCTACAAAAACAGATAACACAAAAACTGTGGTCTTGGAGGTAACAAGTGAGGATAATGTTTGCATGACTGTTAGCATACAAAATGCTTCTGTAAGTATTATTAATCTCTTGTATGAGTTGAAAGATAACTTATATTTTTTTAGTGTCCAGTTTTTGACCTGAATCATGATGTGAAATTTGATGGGCTTTGGCAATCCATGAACAAGAAAGGTGGGATAACAATTAGTGTAAGTTTATAATGAAAATCTTTATTGCAAAAAACTTATGCATACTATGTTATAGAAATCAAAATTCCCATCTGGTTTCTTCGTGGTGTTTGTTCCGAAAGGAGATGACGAAGAATGCGAAGGCGATGATCTTATTGACGCTCCAAATCGAACGAAAGTAATCAAATTTATTATCAAACCAAGCATTTCATATGTGGACTATGTCAATGCTATCATGGCAACGCTTTCGTGCATTCTTCTTTTCTACATTCTCTTTGGAGTCAGCTTCTTCGTGTGTTCAACAAAGAGCTACGTGCCTCGAACTATGGAGTACCTGGGAGATGCTGCTACTTCAGAAGCAGCCACACCTGTTACAGAACATGAAATGCTGGACAATATCTCATCAACTGCTGATGAAACCGAGTACGACACGATTGCAGAAGCCTATTGTTGCGATAAGGCAGCAATTTTGGCGAAAGATCACGTCTATCTGATTGATTTAGCACGCAAAGATTTCCGCATTTTAAAGCGCAAATCTAATTCATATCTATGGCATATTCTAACTATCGCCTTATTTTACGGATTACCAGTTACACAACTGGTAATAACGTATCAAAAGGTGCTGAATGATACAGGCAATCAAGATCTATGCTACTACAATTTCCTTTGTGCGCATCCATTGGGCTTCTTCAGCGATTTCAACCACTTGTTTTCGAATGTTGGATACATTTTATTTGGCTTCCTCTTTCTGTGGATTGTCTATCGCCGCCAACTGTATCATCGCGATACTAATTTTGAACAGGAGTATGGAATTCCGCAACATTACGGCATGTTTTACGCGATGGGCGTGGGACTGCTGATGGAAGGCGTCCTGAGTGGAAGCTACCACATCTGCCCCAATCATTCAAACTTCCAGTTTGATTCCAGCTTTATGTATATCATGGCTGTGATAAGCATGGTGAAGATTTATCAAACGAGACATCCTGATATCAATGCTACGGCGTATAGCACATTTGGTGTGCTGGCTGTAGCAATATTTTTAGGTAAGAACTTTATGAACTAAACTGTAGAAAACTAATTGAAAATTTTTGCAGGTATGTGGGGAATACTTGCAGCAAGCTTCTACTTTTGGGCAGGATTCACTGTAGTACATATTCTCGTATGTTTCTATCTTACTGGACAAATTTATTACATGGGTTGTGTGCGCGTTGGCATCAAAAATTATCTGGCTAGTTGGCGAAATATTTGCCAGACACCGTGGGACACTTTGCGACCAAAATACACAGCACGTTTCTTTCTGTTGCTGATTGGAAACCTCTGCAATTGGGCCCTAGCTGTTTATGGCATTCTTTTTCACCAAAAGGACTTTGCTATGCATCTACTGGGGATTTTCATGATGAATACAGTATTGTATTTCATTTTTTACATTGTTATGAAGGTGAGTTTCAATTACTTGATCTCATGTAATTGTTTTACAACTTGTTGCATTTGTTTAGTTGCTCCACAAAGAGCGGATTAATCTAATTGCAACGTCGTTCCTCATCATCTCGCTGACGTGTGCAACGTGTGCGATGTACTGCTTCCTGAACAAGTCGATTTCTTGGGCGCTCACTCCGGCCGGATCGCGCCAATTCAACCAGGAGTGCAAATTAATGCGCTTCTACGATTACCATGATATTTGGCACTTTCTCAGCGCAGTTGGAATGTTCTTCATGTTCATGGTCTTGCTGTTGCTTGATGATGACCTCTCACACGTGCATCGCTCCAAGATTCCCGTCTTCTAGAGCGTGTGCACGCATCTAAATGACTTCTAGTGATATCTACTCGTGTGATAATGGCTAAATAATGCCACCTTGATTAAGTATAATATGAGTGTTTTAAATGCTACAAGATTGGAAGACTCCCATAATTGATTAAAAACAAATTTAACAAAAATACATTTCTATATATTGCAATGAAAAATAATACAGTTTATCAGCAATGTGAAACAAATGGATACCTAATTGCAATCATTTGCTTCATAATACAATCATTTGAGAAGTACACATTACGATAAAAACCATTTATAATTACTAAATGAACGTTGCTTGCAGTAATTAAGTTCGAAAAATTCGTATACCAATTTGACATTTTCGTCAGATTGGATAATTATTCGTTTGTAGTCTTAAAAAAACGTCATTCGCATACATTTCTATCTATAAATGGCAACTTTCAGTAAATAAATGCAATAAGTGAGTGTTTAGATTGAACTAAGCTAATGAATGTAAGTTTTAATTTCAAGATTTGATTTTTATATATGCATATAGAATTATATAACGTTATATAATTTATATTCATATACAATTGCACAAACTATTTACCCTCTTTAAAGCTCAGTTACAATTTAAATGTGAACCATTACGAATTATACTCAACCATCATAATTTATACCCTTTCAAGGAGTTCAAATTATAAGCTTCAACTAATAATTTGAAGAGCTTGATTGAATATTCATTGCAAATATGTTAATAGACTTTGTCGTATACGTATATACGTCCACAACATCAACGTACAGATGGAACAATCCTCCGATTCTTGGAATTGTTCTTAAGTCAAACATAAAATACTCTCAGCGCCAATTTCGCTTACTTCTTGAACGGTTCCTTCTTGCGCTCCTCCTCGAGATTGTTGCGCGTAATGTTAAATGCCTCCGTCTTGAAGAAATCAACCTTTTTGTAGACGGTAATTGCACCCGGAGATCGCGGTGACGTATCCTCATTGAATGATGAACGCGTTCGTTGTTTTGGATTTTCGTTGCTTTTCAAGTCCAGATCGAGATCCAGATACTCCAGCTTTTTTCGCTGGTCTTCCAATGAGCCAAAATAGTGATAAATCTGGGAGCAAATTGAATCATTAATAAATGCAACGGTATTTTATGTTAAATCTGATTTACCTGTTCATGCGATTCGCTGTGCACATTTTCAATAGATTGGCCATTCGGAATGGGACTGGGTGCTGCTCGACACTTTTTAACGCTGCTATTATCGTCGTCGCTCTCCAAAGCATTCGTTGTTGGTAACGTCAACTGCAAAATGACAATGTTTATATTGCCATACAAATTTAACTTTGAGGTACTCACGGAAGGTTTCAATTTTCGATCCACGGATGGAGCAGAAGACATTGCCAGCCGAGGAGAATTCGGTTCATTACTCGATGTTATAGACACCGAGTCGGATAATTTTCGTCGTGGTTTCAATCCACGGTCGACTTGAGGGGGCGGCATTGACTACAAACAGCATTTATGAGATTCAACGATTTTCCTGAGAGTACTTAATGATACTTACATTGACTGGTTGGATATGTGGACTGGGTTGATTTGAGAACTGTGCTGAAGACTGCGAGAGCGGTGATGCTGGCTCGTCTCCGACGAGTTCATCACCGTACCTGAAGATCTTGCTCGTTCCGGCCTTCGGGGACGGATGGGGATTGTCGTAGGTGAAGATGAGGCCTTCGCTTGGTGCTGCATTGTTGTAAACATGGCGTTTTCCAAGCGTATTTCGTGTTTCTGCGTTCAATGCGTCACCAACATGAGATCGAGGGAAGTCGTAGCTTTCATCCGTCAAAGGTGCCTGCGATAGAAAAAATAATTACTTTGTTTGTCACCAAAAAAGTGTGTTTAGAAATGAATAATGATATGGGTTGGGTAGGAATTTCATGGCAGTTACTAATAACAATTTTACCGGATTTTCTTCGCAGATTGAACTTGATTTGCTATGACTCCCTTGGCGACTTCCCTTTGGAGCAGGATTCGTGGACGTTTGTAAATTCAAATATAAATTCGGCGTCGTATTGATATGTTGCGGTTTGGGTGGTCTCGGTGGAGCCAAGACGCTATTTGTCTTTTTAATGCTGCTAGTGTCAACTTCAGCAGAGCTGCTAGACGGTCGCAAGTTCCTAAAACCTGTGCGAATATTAATATAGAATTTTCCTGCAGAATAATGCAAAATAAAACCACTTACTGTGCTCGCCACTTTGACTACTATTGTGTGGCCAATCGTCATCCGTGAAGACACTCTCAGAGTCTGTGGGGCTTTGCAAGGGCGAGATATTCGCCCCAAAATTGCAATAGTCCGGCTCTTGTCGATTGTTGCCTTGCACTGGAAAGCTTCCAAAGTTCAAATAGGTTGGTGCATCATCAATGTTCCTCTTCCTGTAGTATGTAGACTGCACATGCTGGATCATATTAAAGTCATTTAATGGCTGGCTGGGCAGAATTGGAGTCTTGCCAGTAATGCATTCTGAGATGGGTATGTATGGGCTGGTGCTAACGGGCGAAATCGGCGGTGAGTCGATGGCATGTGCAACCACCAAACTCTGTTGTGGCTCCATGTTGCACTCCTCGTCGTCGCTCGTCCGCATCTTGCAGATATTGCAAATGTTCTCGACCCATGAGTTCATCTCATTCTCCGTTTCGGCCGCTAGGTAGTAAGTACGTGTGGGTGTCTTGATGGCAAACATGTGATCGAATTTAAGTTTCTTGCCCTCAAACTTGAAGCCAACATCAATCTGATCCACCTGGTCCAGGTCAATGATGCCCTTCTGCTTGTGATTGTTCCTATCAGTGAAGTAGGAGAGTGCGTACTGAGCAGGCAGCTCCCCTTGGTGCAGAACGAACCAGCGCCGCCTCCATCGCTAAATAACACAAGCAATTATTGAGCATTAGTCCAGTGATTATACCATACACATATATACACAGTGCGCTATCGCGCGTACACTTTTCGATTAGAATGCTTATCAATTGGCGAGTGCTTCATTGTTTTGTTATGTACACAAAACAGCCTGCACACACTATCGAGAAGAATACCATGTATCACGTAGACTTACCGCACTTACCCCTCGCCAGATGCGTTTCGTGGGTGGCGATTTCGTCAACCAGCCACTGTATATTTCCTGAATGCTCTTTGACATGGTGTACATTTAATTGAACTTTGGTAATTAGTGTCATGCCTTTAAAAAAAATGCATGATGACTAATCGAGTGACTGTAATGACCATCGACTATAATCGGTGATGTTAACCTCTGAAATTATAATGATCGAAACATTGCGCCGACAGCGCCCCCTTTATGTTGTGTTACTGATTGTAGTTTGAAAACATTTAAAAAAACTTAAATTCCTGAGATTGAGATAACTTTATTTCCGATAAAGATAATCATAAAACGTCTTATTTAGCTCCAGTCCTAACAGGTGTGTTACTTTCTTCTTCACTATCCTCCGATGTCGATTTAGCTTGATATTTTTTCCGAATATACAGGTACATATTAATCATGAACGCCCAGGAAACCAGGTAGATTAATATTGCCAACAGCTTAAATTCCCAATCTTGGTCGCCGCTCACTACTTCATAGCAAATAACACTGCCCAAAATCAGACGCATGCTGATAAAAATCGTCAGGAAGCCCCATTCAACGGCCCTGAAGAGATGCGTTTTTTGGTAGCCTAGCGTTCGAATGAACCAGCGAATTTGCAAAATCGGATTAGTTATCTCCATCAAACCGAGTGCACAACATGCCTGATTCGCCGAGTGGTCCTTCAACAACATTCTCGACATTGCAAAGCAACTGTAAATGTGATGTGCAATCATCAAGAGCGTCTCCGTTTGATAATAGAGGCACCATACCAGATCGAACATGAAGTATCCCAAACTAATGAAAAGCAGCGCAGCCTGTGTCGTTGATGTCGGCTCATTGTAGATGTAAAATGCCCAGCCATTAACGAAGCATTGTGAGCTGCCACAAGAGGCTACAATCATTCCATGGCAGAGGGTTACCAATCGATTGGAAAACTCCGGAGAGCGATGTTTGTAAACTTTGCGCAGCCAACTGTAGAACGTCACCCAGACGAGCATGCACGGAATTGACAATGCAAGAATGTACATGATGTACCACTAAACTTGTCTTTCTTTGTTTCTAACTGCAAGCGGTTTCGAATTTTGACATGCTAACTTAACTCAAAATTATGATAGGCACACGCAGTGACTAATGAGACGAAAAATCAAGCTTGCTTTGGTGTCAATTGTTTTTGGTGCGCTTTCTAGTCAACGTCAGCACCAGTTTTGTACAGAATTTTTATTGCATCGCTGAAGGTGCGTTTTAATTGGCGTAACGCGATTAACTCTCGAATTATCAGCGTTTTCTCATTTTCCAACAGCATGCCGGTTATCAAGCATACCGAATCGAAAATGAATGTTGGATTAGGCCTGAAGGCGCGGCCGGTGAGTAAGTCGCCTGTGCCACCACAGACGATTCACAAAAATTCGTCGCATCATTGCTACAAGTGCTTTTTGGCAAAGCGCTTTTGGATGGTCACCGTCAACATGTACGATTTTATGGGCTTGATTGATATATGTCCCGGAAACACCCTGCATGCTGTGAAGCCTTACGTTAGCTGTAAAAATTAGTGAATAAATATTGGCAAATTCAACTTTATTGTACTTCCCAATTATAGGCAACTCAAATAACAGGCTTCACTTGGCGAACATTCAAGTTAATTCGTGCATATTCCAAGTATTCCTGAATCAGTTTAGAAGTATTGCTGTCAATATCTGCAAAATATTCGTCGGGGAACTCTGTCGTGTGCATTTTATCATTCCAAATTGGTTGATCTGCTTTTAAAATTTTTGGTACAGCATGATATGAAAGTCTAGCTTCCTTGCTCATAACAACGACATCTCCACTGTGCAGTAATAATGCAATTGGTTTTTCAGCTAGGGTTTTTCCTCCTATCAAAAATATTGCAGAATTCCCAAAGCTAAAGGAAAATAATGGAGCTTCCAAGCATTCTTCAGAATGATCAGTGTGGCCAGCAAGTGTAGAATCCAAATGGTAAAAGTTAACTATTGCAGCTTCAGCTTTGAAGCTTGTGTAGCCTAGAACATTGGCAAAATGTTCACTTAGTTTGCTCAAGTTTTCTGGAAACACATCCTTAGATGTATCACTATAAATTTTTGTATCCCAATTGTGATGATAGCCCAATGTTGACCATCTTAACTTTTTCAAAATATCTTTATGTCCTTCCTTGCATGCATAGTCCCATATATTACATCCTTGTGGTAGCAAGTTATGGGCATCAATATTTAGTTTATTGGGTTTGTTTGTGTATTCCAATAATGATTCTTTTATCCAATACCTTTGGCCTAGTGCAGTAAATGGATTTTTAATGTATACCAGGCCAGGACAATCACATAATTCATACACTTCCCAACTGGATGTGTCATGTAGGAATAATGTTTCTTCAGCTTTGAGCACCTTCACTAGCTTAGCCTGGAATTAAACAAATTAGTGTACAATTTAATAAGTTTGTTCACATGGTTTGCCTTGTTGGTTCTTTGATTTTTGCATCCATTATGGAAGTCAAATACATCTTCTAGTGATGGAGGTGGTTTTCTTGCTTTGTAATATTTAAACGACTCTTTAAACATGTCTAGTAAATAAATCAACAAATTACAATTAACACTACAAATCAAGCAAATGGACCAAGAAGTAATAAAATAGATCTTGATTTCTTTAGAGAAAATGATGCCTAATAAACGCCCAGAGCGACACTAGTGGTTGACGATGGAAGTATTCCCACTTGTGAAATGAACGTCAGATGTTATTGACACGTTATCTTTGAATGAATGTAAATAATTACAATTTTCATAGGTGATAACAAAAGTTTAGAATGAAACATGACGCTGTTGGACGACGACAACATTAATTGGTAAGTTAATCATTAGTTTTGCAACAACCGTTCACTTGCAAATTGCAGGGTGCAAGATTTGGAGAGTGCCCTTCTGGAGGAATGTTCAGCAACAGATATTTACTGCATTTGCAAAGGCAAACCATTACCGGAGCGATTTCGGTCCGAAGTGTGGCAGGTACGAGTTATTAAGCAATATAATTGCCACCCATGATAACATTCCACTTGTAGATTTGTCTGGATGTGTCTGACAAGGGTAGTCAAATTGAGAGCTTTAATGAAATCTATGATCTTCCGAATCAATCAGTACTTCATGAAGATTGTGCCAGTTTTGTGGCCAAGCTGGGCAATGAGGAGGATGAGAAGCCTTGCATCACATCTGACTTGGAGAGCATCCTCACATTCTACTGTAAGAGCAGGAATCTTCAGTACAAAAGGGACAATGGATGGATTGAACTTCTCCTTCCTTTGATTACTCTCAGGGAGAGCAAGTCAATTATGTACAACTTATTTGAGGGTATCAGGGACACCTACATACCACAAGGCACTCAGAAGGATGGCAATGCATTTCATATCTTGAGGCTGCTGCTGCAGTATCATGATCCAGAGTTATGCTCCTTTTTGGATACAAAAAAGATCACTCCTGATTTGTATTGCCTTACTTGGTTTCAGTCGCTTTTCGCCGCCACGTGCAATTTAAACGTAACGATAACGATGTGGGATTACTATTTCCAACAGAGCGACCCATTCTTTATCTTTTTTCTGTCGCTGATCATGGTGATTAATGCACGCGATCAGATCATGGCGATGAAGGAGGAGGGCAAGGAGCAGTTGATAAATGTAATCGCCGGAATGCCCACTGGCCTAGAGGCTGAGGACGTTGCGGATTTCTGCTCCCTTGCGCAGTACTACTGCTTGAAGACGCCGTCCAGTTTTCGCACCGAGCTGATGCAGCAACTACACGATGCTGGCAGGCAGCAAGATCATCGATTGCATGTGATTTCCCAAGCTCTGTGCCTACCAGTATCGGTCGAAGAGCTCATCGGGAATATATCGAATCGTTCACTGGGAGCTGGAGGCGATGGTGTTCGTTTCTTCTTGGTCGATTGCCGACCAATCGAACAGTACAATACCGGCCACATGCCGACAGCGTTCCACCTCGATTGCAATCTGATGTTGCAAGAGCCCAGTGCCTTTCAGACCGCTGTACAAGGGCTGCTGTGCTCGCAGAGGCAAGCGCTCGCTGTAAATTCGAACGCTGCTGGCGAACATTTGTGCTTCCTCGGTTCAGGACGCAACGAAGAAGATCAGTATACGAACATGGTGGTTGCTTCCTTCCTGCAGAAGAACACAAAGTACGTTTCACTGCTTACTGGAGGGTTTGCTGCCCTCCACGACGCCTTCGACTACGAGAAATGTTTGCAGGATCACAACGCATATAAATGCGTTGTTTGCTTGCCTCGTCTAGGTAAATAACTTCTCAAATATTATCGCCATAGTAAAATTAACGATTGATTTTGTTGCAGGCGCTGGCATACCAAAAACTCCATCATTAACAAGCAGGCAATCATCCGATATTTTCGGAAAGATATCGGCTGCAATGAAAACCAAATCGGCCGAAGTAAAAGATATGCTCCTAGAGTACATTGTCAACCCCAATAATTCACCGGTTCAAGAACGCCATGTATCCAGCAACGACAAGCAAGGAAAACGCTACAGAAATGTTGCACCTGTTTTCAGTATCGACGACCAAGACGATAACATCACAACTGACCCGGTAAAACCTCAACTTATCTTATTTTCGCTTTAAAATGTTGCCATTTACTGAAAGGTCGGTACTTTCCAGAATTTGGAAGAGGACGACGAGAAGGAATTGGTTTCGATACAAGCCTGGCTGAAGGATCCGGATGTGATTGAACACTTCCCTTGCAAAGAAGTGCAGGTCAGCGGCTTCATGTATCAGAGCCACTTGCTCGTTACCAGCAGTCATCTGGTCGTTATCCGTGATGTGCCGAATAAGAGCGGCACTGGGGAGGTAATCGTTAGGCGACCACTTTCCACGATTGTCAAGATTACAGCGAAGAAACGCGTGCCTGATTTGATAACGTTCAAATACGGCGTGCCTGAAGGTGATTCGCTCCTCATCTCGGATATGGATCGCTTTCTCATTCCAAACGCAACACGCGCAACGAAAGCAGTCTCCGATCAGATTTTGAGAACGATGAAGGGGAAGGACTAATGAATCGACGAATCTAATGTAATTGCATAAGCCTATCTTAATCTTTCTCATTTTGCCTCTGAGCAAGCGCCTAGCTTAGGATTTGCTCATTTGCGTGGGAACGTTACATTTTTACTGCATTAGTATTGGGTGTTCAAAGATGATTAGCTATCATACAAAAATTATTGAATGTCATCATGCTGAAGATTTAGTAATTGTTATTCCAAAAAGATTATTGATTACTTCAGGGCAAATCAGTATTGAACACCTAATATTAAGCATAATTAGCCCTCATAAGCAAACTAAAAGTAATGCAGTGCACAGTTGACTTAATTAGCAGAAATTTGGGTGAAATTTGCTAAGAGCAGTTAGGCCATCAGTTAATATGTAAATAATATAGGTCTACATATGTTACATAGATGTTGAACTTTATTTATATATTCTAATTAATGATCCACATTTCTATTAAGAGTTGAAGTGCTAAATGCTCTCCTTAACAGCTTAGACATCATAGCCAACAATGTGGCGCTTTCCAATGCATTCACCTACATAGAACCAACACAAAACTTCCACAGTCACCAAGGTGTTCAGCCAGGCTTCCTTTACTGAGAGTTGCTTCCATTTGCCAGTCCTTGCTCCATTAATTAGCCTGCCTAAAATATTATATCACATATTTGTTGCAGTGTCAAATGGCTGCAGAGGTATCTTACCAATTCCGCTACGGATTTCTGGCAGGTCTGCTGGTGATGGCGGGGTCAATTCCACTTTCGCGTACTTCAAAAATGTGCCAAATTTGGGCCTTGCTTCCGTGAGGAGCTCTAAAAACGAGACAGGCGAATCAGGTGAGGTTATGATTACGTAATTTAATTTGTAATTAAACGCAAAAGTATTGAATAGCTCAATAGGAGTCACGTATTTTGGCCTCACAATACTCACGTTGAACAAGTGGTCCTATTTTCGCTGCCATTTTTTGCCAATTAGTTCGTAAATTTGCGAAAATGGATCGATACAAATCTCAAAATTTCGTAATGAGATTTTCTGAGCGAGAATGACAGTTCTGCAGCTTCAACTTTTGACCAGGTAGATGGCGCGTCAACTTAATTCGGTTCTTATCGTGGAGGGAGCAATGAGACTTTACTCCCTGCACGGTTCTTATCGTCTATTCCCGTTGTTAGCCAGCATTTTTCATGATTTTCAGTTCTTTTCTGCAAAATTACTGATTTGTGTTTATCATGATTACATATGTTTGTTAGTTTAACAACTTATTAAGGTAAAGCTCATTACTTAGCAAATGTACATGTTTATTAATTAAGCAAAGTATGTTACAAAATATTTGACTGAAAAAAAAAACTACGTTGATCGGTTATCTGATTCCATTAAGCTCCAGTGCGGCGACGGTTTTTCTGTATTAAGCCAGTTGAAGTCGTCAATGCATTGCCAATTGTTAATCTGCCTATCCAAACCAGCAGCATTATAATCTGCTTCAATGCCATCATAGAAATAAGTGTATGGCGCTATGCGTATGCCATTGCAATCTTCCATGATAGCACGACTCGTTACATGCAAATAAATATCGATGCGTTCCGAACTGTGCAATCTTAATTGCTGACAACTAAGGAACATGGTGCAATCGGTGCAATTTGCAGCAAATATCGACGTAGATACGGGTCCGACGAATATTTTGCAGTCTTGCAAATTGCTCATATGCAACGTGGATGGTGCGCCATGTATTCGTACTGTGCAATTAAGCAAATTGTTGAGGGTAATGTCTTTTTTGAATATATCAGCGGGCTGTAGCTGCAGATTCTGATTGGTTTCGTTGCGTATGCCACAGAAATTATCATCGAGAGATGTTTCCTGCCGTATTTTATTCCCATTCATTTTGGGCATGCTGTCTACTTGATCATGCTGTTGATCAACTTTTGTCAGAAGAGGTGGTTCTTTCTTTTTTGTGAACCCAAATTTCTTCTTTGGAATCAACTTGGTCTCCATGAGTTTGAGCTGCATACTTAATTCCTGGATATTCTTTTGGTACTTTTGAATATCATAATTTCTCAAAAAGAGATTGCTAGTTGCAATGTACTTCTGGAGTAATAATATTTGTTTGGAGATGTTGTCAAAATGTGTTGGCAACTTCACTTTGGATATATCTGGGGCATCTTTTAGCAAAATCAGAATTTCCTGTTCTTTCTCTTTGAAGGTTTCCTCAAAATAGTCTATCGTTTCATTTTTTGCGTCGATTTTTAATTGATCATCTTTGCGGCACTGCTTGTTGATTTGCCGCTCTAATTCGCGCTTCTGGAGATATTCTAATTTGCGTTCGGCTTTATCTACTTGATCCATGTTCATCTTGAGTGATTGCCTTCTTCAGTTCACTTTGGTTCATCAGATATAATGGGGTTTTGCTATTGCTGGCTGCCTGGAGCACATCAAGAAATTGTTCAGTTTGCTTTGCTCTCAATGTTGGATTTTTCTCAGCACCTGGCAGATGCTAAAATAGTGACAACATATTTTAGTATATCTATCAATGACAGCATTTGTATGCTATGGTTTTATATTGCATGTGAATAAATTTGGGAATGAAATGTATCTGCCAATAACTTACTGAGATAGTTTCTTGTTCTGAACCTGCAAGAGCAGTGCAGGCCACTAACAAACCATACCCTAGAGATGAAGCTCCAGTGAGCCAAAGTGCTGATTGCAAGTATGAGCGATGTGCCATTTATTTGAGGGTTCTACTCCAAATGTCAGAGTCTTGTTTTCGTATGTTGCAATTACCAAATACCTCACCAGCTTTGTAATATAATTCCAATACTGGTGGAAAGGAGTCTCTCATATACAAACGAAAATCTACAAAATGTATTATCAACTTGTGTATCTCTTAAAACTGAAGGGCAATTACCTCTGTCTCTATTTAACTTGTAGTAGCAAAAGTATGAAGCTGCAAAGCCCACTGCCTCAAAGGCAATCGCAATAGCTATACCTCGTTTAAAGAATTTGCCGAATTTCGACTTGGGGGTCCTCGTTAACATTATATGCGCGTGAAATTAAGAAGCATCTGCTCGCCTTTTGGCTTTCGAGACCCACTCAAAATTCGGTATCGTGGGCTTGGAGACGTCAATGACGCATTGGTGTAAGAAGATTCGAGAAGTAGCAAGATAAATTATTTATTTGTGTGAGCATAATATATATTTGGTCGTAATGATTTTAGTTGATAATGAATTCTACCGAATTTACAATAATTATGTTATATAACTGAAGAATTAGGGAAAAACGAACTTTCATCCAAAGAAATTCCCTTTGGTTCTGTTTCATTACGTTAGGTGTCGGTAAAATGCACTTTTGAAGTGATTGAAGTTCAATTTCCAACGGCAGATGTCTCTAGTATTCCTATTTGGATACCGAATAAGTTTATTTACTTTTTGTTCTCAAGATTTCGTATTATTTTGCGCGCATAAATTGCCTAGACGAAAATGCACATTGTTTACTATCGTCATATGGATTACTTTAAACTTGCGACACTGCATCTAATTGAGCCTGCTCCCGCGAAAATGTAAAAACGAATATCATGCAATGGAACCAGAAAATATTTATTATGATCGAGTCTACAGCATAAATAATACCGGAAATACGGAAATACATAAACATCGTGATTAAGGTATAGGGTCACTTTACTTAAATAACGTAACAAAGACAAATGCATTGTGTGAACAAGGGAAAATAGGTAGCGCGCACCGCGGGATAAAGAATATAAATTGTCCGTGTTCGTACACGTTTTTAGTGTGCGATGTATAACCATTAACAACGGGGACGGCATATAACGTGCAAATTTTGCGTGGTGTGCGAGTGACTGCGATACTGAGGTCCGACGGGTCACGATGCGCGGCGGCTGCTGTGTGCTATTTTCATTTGAGTGAGTGTATAATAACGGAAACGTCCCCAGGGAGCTTGTTAGCTAAAAAGATGTGTTAACTCTTGACTCTTGAGATTCTAGGAGTTAGGCATTCGTCGACAGTCCCCATATCATCCACTCATGTGCGGCAACTATTCGAAAGGTTTCAACCTTGTAGAGATATAGAAATAAATTGGCATTAATGTTTTGCACAATTTTGAGTCCTAATTTTCATGTCTGACTGAGAATGTGTTGATTGTTGTCAGTTATAGTCCAGAATCTGTGCGGATCGAACTTGCAAATTGGAGTATTTGCAAATTGCAAAATTATCGCTTTCTTCGCTCTATTAACTGCGTATAACTTTTAAACGGTTGGAGCAATTAAACTAAAGTTAGAACCAAATTGTAGGTCTTGTTGAGCACTTTTCAAAAATCTATGGGTTTATGCCCTTTTGGCAATTGGGAGACCAGAAATCGCGTTCGAAGAAAAAA
>JARJDZ010002936.1:0-12451 GCA_030264555.1 Aleochara sp. GC000083
CACATCGAAGCAGTTTCCTAAACTCAACCAGGAAGATCTGGATCACCAAACATCATCGACACGCACCAGAAGGCGTTGAATTTCCTTACGCTTAAAACAATAGTACAGAACCAGAATGCAAACTCGACCTTTCGGCGCAATAAAGCATCTTACTGATCAACGTATCGGCTGATCAATGTCGAGTTTCTGTTTCATTGGAAATCTGACCAACGAACAACACCAGCATTGTGCTAGTGTTGAACGCTCTTAGAAGCTCTGAATACTGCTGATCCGTCAAACATATTCCTCTTCTAGTGTTCTGTCCCTTGTCAGCCTCCTGGGAGCTCTGAACTGCTGTCCCGCTCCAGCAGTTCCTTTCCTAGTACTGTACGTCCTGGTGAAGCTCTGAACCGCAGTCCCGCTCCAGCCGTTCCTCTTCACTCTCCTTCGGTACCTTGAAGTCCTCAACTGTGCTTGCCCAGACGGTCCCAGTTGCTCTTCAAAATCACCGTGTATCAGGCAGGTGGTAGCTCTGAGCCGGGCCGCCCAGACTACTCTCCACACCGCCGACGTCGTCCACCGAAGTAAGCTCTGAGCCAAGGAGGTTCCTCTTCTTCGGAGTCGCCAGCATCTTCAGCGAGGAAGCTCTGTACACCGCACCGGGTGTACCTCTTCCCCTAGCATCTACAAGAGTCTAGCAAGGAAGCTCTGCTCACCACAGCGGGCGAACCTCTTCCTGTGCATTCGCAACTGCGCGACAACTACGTGTACGTGTGCTCGGTTGTGTCGTGGTGTGTGTTGGTTCCGCCACGTGCCACGTGGGCAGCGTCTGGGATTCCCCGCGCTTCCAGTACAGCCTCCAGACACCAGCTTAGCACATTTCATCACGGAGGTTCGTCGCAGCGCACGCATCGCAGCTCGTGGGTATCCAGTTACACAACACGAAGAGCTGGTACCCCATTCGAGCGACATGGAGTCCGACATGGTCGAGGACATCACTCCCGTCGCGGCGGAGTTGACAACGGGGGCACTGCCTACAAGTAGTCAGGGGGAGGGCTTGCCACCTCCAACTGGTGGACCGCCCCCACACAGCTTCTTCGTGGGGTGCCCCTGTGAACAGCCCCTTGCTCCGGAAGGTTTGGCATACAGTAACGTATGTGTAAAGGTAAAATGCTTACCGAAAGGGTGAATTCTGTTTCTTCAGATATAAGCTGCTTCTTTTTCAAATCTTTCAATATATCTTTAAGGCCTTGAACCTTCGTTCTCATTCTGCGGTTCTTTTGTCGCAAATTTTTAATTGTTTTTCTCTGGGACTATACTATTTTTACAGCTTTATCAAAATAATGCTTAGAACGACCAGGAGAGGAAAAATCGGTACATTGACTCAAATATTGAGGACTGTATATATATTTGTGGGTGTTATAGAACAACTGGCTTCTTCATAATGCGCGTCAGCCACTGAAAATTAATTTGTTACACCTATATTAATTGTAGAATTCTATTAATATAATTACAGCAACCAAACATGTATACCAACCCATTGCTATTGTGCTTTCATCATTATTGGGATCCAGAGGAATCAAGCTAGAACTTTTCGAATTTTCCGACCTGTTTTGATTTAACATATACAAATCTTTTTTTTTAGTTGGTTCAGGTATAGGTTCTTTTAAACTCTGGTACATATAAGCACAAAATTAAGTTTATAATATAGTGTTTTCTTTACTGCCAATTGCAATGACAGCAGCGATAATTTGGGATCGAGTGATGGAAGAATTGCTTTGGTTAAAATCGCTTTAATTAACGCGGTAGTATGGTAAAAAAATGTCCTATACCACTCCATGTTAAATCACAAACCAAATTACTCCGAAACTAAGTGACCGATTTTGCTCATTCAAGTTTTATATTAAAGTTTTCAATTGTCTTTACGCATGTTTTTACAATTTTTGATATATTTATATCAATTTTTGTTGTTCAAAAAGTCAAATATTGCGCTGCTAAATTTATCTTAAAATTGTGGCAGAACTACGACAAAATTTCAAAATCGTAAATAGAGCAGGAATCTAGCTGTCTAATGGTGCTAATCATATGAACGTATCTCATCAAATAAAGAAATGGCATGGTTTTTAAACCAGATTCTTAGCAAATTCGTAGACTTTCTGTCTTCTTCAGCTCAGTTCACTCACACTACTACACATTACTACCTGCTTGCATATATGTGCCACCGAGGGTATCATCCTGACCATGGGTCTGGCATTATTATCTAGCATAAATCATTATTCTGCATAAGAAGTCGAAACACGATTTTATCTTTTTTTTGTGTTTGCTGAAGAAATTTGCTAAACGGAACACAATTCTTACATTTGAGCACTCTGGTTTGTATGAATTGTTCCATGGCAGAGGTCAATATAAAATTTGTTTTTGCATCTCAGACATTTTGCATTTCAGGTAATCTCATTCCGTAACCTAAACTGATTTCTGTTGTTATTTTCAAGGTCGTTGAAATAGTGCAATATAAACTGTTCTTCTGCCAACTCAATCAATGATGAATTATCATCGGAAGAAACTATTGATATTATATGAGCAATACTACACATACAAATGTCATAAATGTTCATTATATATCTAATAATATAGTTTTATGTATAATTACTTCCATGAAGGAACTAGACTAAAATTGAAACAACCACAAATGTGATTGCAGCATTTATTGATAACTCGGGAATGCCAGCAAAGAGAAGACTAAAATATTCGTCAAATTTACGAAAATTATCATTTGAATGGTTGGGTTATACAACCCAACCTTTTCTGATTTTTATCGCAGACAAGCCACCCTTTAAAATTTTTCAAACCCACACACATGCATATCACAGTAGTGTAAATGTCTCGTGCTATCTTTCTCGCAAGAATCAACCATAGATGACGGATTCAAAAATTGTCGAGTACCAGACTAGCGCCTTGACAACTTGCAACTTTCAACTATCTGCCAGCTTCGACTTTCAACTTGTGACCACATATGAGGACATCCGACTTAAGACTCGCTTCTTCTACTTCCAACTTAAGACTACCCTTAAAAACTAGGAACATAATCTTATACCTGCTCTCTTATCTAATTCTTAGGAACTACACTAATACTAAATATTGAGATTCCGCACCCTTATGCACTTAACCGTCTTATCTCGGAACACTTGGCGATAACCGAACTTTTATACGATCATACTCAAAACGATCCGTTCCTACAATCGGCCCCCCTAAAAGTTGAATCTGGCCTCAGATTCTGGCGTCACCGTATGACAGGTCACTTTCTGCATCGCGACCCAACGCTTCATGCTGTCCGCAGATGTTTCTGTCTCCTGCGGTCCTTCGTGTTCTCCAACCTTCTCCACGGCATAACGCTGGTGCCTCATGATTTTTTTGATACGGTATGGACCCAAAAATTTGAATCGTACTTTGAGCCCAGGCCCGGCTTGCGTTCTTCGAATCGTAACCAAATCGCCAATCGGATACATGGCTGCCACTTTTCGTTTCTTGTTGAAGATTCGGCAATTCTCCTGCTGCATCTTCAAGATCTCCTCTTTTGCACCGTCCCTCAATTCCTCTATGTACTTCTCGAAAGAAATGATCCATTCCTGATTAATAATTTGCTGCAAATTATCGTCATCGGGCTTTTTCATTTCAATGCCAAACATTAATTTAAATGGAGAGCAACCCGTACTTCGACTGAAATTCGAATTAACAAACATTTGTACCTTATGCACATGTCGGTACCATAATTCGGAGTTCGGTGCGGACAATTTGGATAGCATGGGAATAATTGCCCATTACCCCTTGGTATGCCGGTTGCAATTAAGGGGTGCTGAATATTTTCATCTCGGCAATATTCTTCAAACGCATTTGACGTGAACGCTGTTCCACGGTCCGATATAATCCGCTTTGGATTGCCAAATACAGTCGACTGATTACTTAACCTTGTTATCACTTCTTTGCTATCAGTCGACCAGGTGGTGTAAAGCCAAACAAACTTAGTGAATGCATCGACCACAACAAAGATGTAAGTTTTCTTCGTACTTGGTATTGGGCCTAAATGGTCAATGTGGTAGGTGTCTAACGGAAGACAACCTTTATCTATGGGATTTAAAAAAGCCTTCCTGCTTGCCACCTTTTCTTTCTGCCAGGATGCACCTAATGCAGTTCAGAATTAGCTTTTCTACTTTTGACCGCATTCCTGGAAACCAGTACTCTCGTCTAATAATGGCTTCTGTTTTTGCTGTCCCGAAAGGACCCTGTTCATGCGCATGCCTAGTCACCACAAACTAGTGTTGATATCCTTTGTGATCATCAAGCTTCTGGATTATCTTGCTGATCCCGTCATCTTCGGTTTGCGCTCGTTTGATGCGTGCAATCAATGACGCCTCATCCTCGTCGATCATTAACACCGTTGGAAGAGGATACCGACTCAACGCATCGACGTGAACCATAGCAGTTCCGGGTTTATGCTCGATCTCGTAATCGAATTCCTCGAGCAATAGGGCCCATCTTGCGACACGCACGCATAAATCTTTTTTATTCATAGTCATTGTAAATGCTTTACAGTCCGTTACAATCTTGAAATGAATACCTAACCGATACACCCTAAATTTTTTCAGCGATTTAACTATCGCCAACACTTCAAGTTCATAGCTACAATACTTTTCTTCTGCCTGCGTCGTTTTACCACTAGCATAATAAACTGGGTGATAACACCCATCCACGCTGTCCTTTTGAAGTAATATAGCACCGTATCCAAATTTTGAGGCATCTGTGTGAAGCTCCGTAGCCGCACGATGTCTGTACAGCCTCAACACTGGCTGTTCACTCAAGTACTTCTTTAATTCGTGAAACGCCTGTCTCTCTTCGGTTGAGAACACAAATTTCTCACCACCACGTAATAAACGCGATAAGGGCTTCGCTATCTTGGAATAGTCTCTGATAAACTTACGAAAATACCCACTGAGTCCAAGAAAGCTCTGAACATCTCGCATGCATTTCGGTTCTGGGAAACGTATCACAGCTTTAACCTTGTGTTGTGAGGGTCTCACGTTTCCACTTTCGATTAAATGTCCTAAATACATACTCCACTTTCGTTTGTAAAAACATACACTTATGCCAGTTTATCTGCATGCCATAGTCTCTTGCAATAGCTAACACAGTTCTCAGCTTTTTAAGTCCATCACTTACACTAACCGAGGGTATTATAAGGTCGTCCATGTACGTCAACACCGTAGATCTGGCTAGAAGTTCCTTGAACACTGCGTTGATGTATCGTTGGAACACCGAAGGTGAATTGCATAATCCAAAGGGCATCTTCTTAAACTCATATTGTCCACAGGGCGTTACAAACGCAGTAAACCGTCGGCTTTCCTCATCCACTTTCACATGAAAAAATCCGTTCTTCAAGTCCAACGTTGTAAATACTCGCGCACCTTGTAATTTGTCCAACTGATCTTCAATTAATGGTAAAGGATACCGATCCTTGATTACTTTCTTGTTTAGCTGTCTATAGTCCACACATATGCGCGTTTCACCACTTTTTTGCAACTAGCACGATTGGACTTGCATACTCCGAATTAGAAGTCCATCTGTTTATTTACCTCCTCAAGTTCGAGCACTGAAAGGCGTCTGGGGCGCTGGTAAAGAGGCACATCGTCTTTTAGCAAAAACTTCATCGAAACCGAACATCCTTAACTTTCCTTGGAACGTATTGGTCAACCAGGCTTCTTCCCGTGCTTCCTCAGGTACGACATCGAAATTAATAGTTTTCGGTGGTTCCACGGCGTCAATTAAGAGGACTTGCCGCAAATCTGGCTTCACCCGCTTGATTGTGATGTCACCACATACCGAAATCAGTGTGACATGGCGCAAAAAATCGTCACCAATTAACATTGGACATCTGATGAGATCATTGCCACTTGCAGCTTAATGTCATAAACATCGTTATCCACCGAAATTTTTGTAAAAAATGAGCCGAGGGTTTCGTTGCCCGTCGCACCTGCTCCGTCAAATCGTACGGACGGTCCTAACGTGGGACGTCTTAACTTCTCGTATGTGCCCGTGTTTATGAGGCTAAGATCACTGCCCGTGTCGATCAAGGCCTTTAAATAAATGTCCTGCACTGTAACACCTTTAAATTGGGTCTTTTTCCCGTCAACTGATGTCACGTAACTTTTCCCGCGACTTCCCGACGCAACATTGTTGCAATTCGGCGCGATATGTTCGTATTCGTTGCAACGAAAGCACTTCGTTCCTTTTTCCCTGTTTGGACACTCGTTACTTAGGTGTTCCTGGGAACCGCACAGAAAACAGTTACGTCGCTTCGCAATAGTTGGTTTGGTGGCTAAGCTGTATTGCTTTACAGCTGCGATATTCGTCAGACTTCCACCTTTTCTGCTCCATTTTCATGGCCTCATACTGTGCAGATCATTGCTTCAGATCCTTAATTGTTTTCTCACCATATAGTACCGTCTTATTTACCCGATTGTCTTTGATGCCATCAATGATATACCGAATAACTGCCGACGTCTCAACATCAGCCTGTTATGCAATGTCTAACATCCGGTAAATGAAACTTTGGTAGGATTCTTCAGCTTTCTTAGACGTCTTGCCCAACTCCTGATGTATGCGATGGCTATCGATTACCGGGGCGAATTCGCTTATCAGCGCTGTTCGCATCACTCTCCAAGAGCGTGCGCATCTTTCATAGTTCACGAATAATTTTGCCGAACCGCGTAGCAATCTTTTTGCATAGACGACTTTTAAAATATTGTTGTTATTGGAATAAGTTGGTAGGTGATAGTTTTATATGTTGGTTTCGTGTTGCTTTATTTGAACGTCTTACTGCTACAATGTCTTGGGTACGACTGACTCTACTGAGTGCTCCAACGCTAGAACCAATTCCTTTTCCAGTTACAAGTATATACGACAGATGTCGCTTCAGTTGCTCTTGATTGTATTATAACACCCTCCCACAATCAAGGCTCATAGTACATTAATTTTTTAGATACATTCCTGATTGAACAATTTTTGTCTCAACTTTGAAAACGTTTCTTTGTTCAGCGGTTTAGTGAACATATCGGCCACCTGTTCTTTCGTGTTAATGTATTTTATCTCAACTATTCCTTCATTGACTTTCTGTTTTACAAAGTGATATTTTATGTCCAAATGCTTAATGCGTTTCAGTTGTTCATTAGCATCCGTGCAACGAATAGCTGATTGATTGTCTTCAAAAATTGTTATACATTCATGTTCATTCATATAACTGATTTCCAGCAATAAGTTTCTTATAAAACAGGCTTCTCTGACACCTTGACATAAAGAGATATACTCTGATTCTGTGCTGGATAAAGCAACAACACTTTGTTTTTTGGATCCCCATGCGATGAGGCAATTATTCAGATACAGGCAGTATCCACTTGTAGACTTCCTGTCTGCAATGTCTCCACCCCAATCCGCATCTGTATATCCTATGATGCTCCTAGAGTTACATTTGCTATACGTTAAGGCCAAATTCAGTGTACCTTTGATATATCTCAAGAGTCTTTTTAAGGTTTGGTACAATAATTGACTTGCACAATTTTGGTACCTGGATAGCAAGCTTACACTTAAACACAAGTCAGGCCGCGTTCCTAGCATCGCATGCATAATGCACCCTATTATTTTCCTACATTTATTCTCTACTTCTGGACTTTCAGACTTCTCATGTTTCAATTTTTCTAGTTCAATGCCAGTGTCTATTGGTGTACTTGCCGGATTACAATTCTCCATGTTAAATCTTTCTAACAATCTCGTTAAATAAGTGTGCTGGCTTAAAGTGACAATACCTTTCTTTAAGTCTTGACTTATATTTATCCCGAGATAATACTTCAATTGTCCCAAGTCTTTCATTTTGAACTGTTTGTTTAGCTTTTCTTTCAACTGCAAGNTGGCTTAAAGTGACAATACCTTTCTTTAAGTCTTGACTTATATTTATCCCGAGATAATACTTCAATTGTCCCAAGTCTTTCATTTTGAACTGTTTGTTTAGCTTTTCTTTCAACTGCAAGATGTTCCTTTCTGACTTACACATAAGCAAGATATCATCCACATATATGGACACATAAGTCACACATTCTGAATGTTTCTTAAAGTAAAGACAATGATCGCTTTCTGATTTTTCAAACTCTTCATTCTTCATGAATTCATTAAACTTGCTGTACCATCGTACTGGGGCGTCTTTCAGTCCATAAATGGCTTTCTTTAATTTACATATTTTTCCTTCGCAGAATTGATTTATAGGTAGCCTCATATAAACATTTTCTATTATGTCGCCATGTAAAAAGGCGTTACAAACGTCCATTTGATGTATCAACAAGTCCTCATTTACACTTATGGCCAGTAGCGTTCTTAGTGTACTCAGTCTTAAAACCGGCGCATAGATTTGATCAAATATTGAACTTTGCTGGTAACCTTTTGCCACTAATCTACACTTGTACCTATCTATAGCCCCATTTTCATTTCGCTTAACTTTAAATACAAATTTACTATCGATAACGTTACATTTTTCTGGCTCCGAAATAAGATCCCACGTTTCATTTTCTTCTAACGCTTCCATTTCTCGGTCGATGGCCGCTTGCCATTCTGCAGCGTGCTCTCCTTGCATGGCTTCCGAATACGTCGATGGCTCATCCTGGTCGATGCTGAAGAAGCTCATCTCATAGTCATTGAGATGTGTTGGCAATTTAGAACTGCGTTTAAGGCGTGTTTGAGATGACGCATCGGTGTCGCCGATATTGCTCTGTACCTCATCAAATTCGTTTTCAACCTCGACGAATGTTTTTGTTTCGACTTTATCATGGTTTTGTTCACTATCTTCAACTAGGTTATGTGTCAATTCAAGGCTGACAACTTCTTCACATATGTCACGTTTCTCAATTTCTGTTGGTTCAAATATTAAGTCCCTCTCAATAGCTACTTTGTTTTCATTTTCAAAATATACTCTGTATCCCTTAACATTTTCACAATACCCAATGANACAACTTCTCCACATATGTCACGTTTCTCAATTTCTGTTGGTTCAAATATTAAGTCCCTCTCAATAGCTACTTTGTTTTCATTTTCAAAATATACTCTGTATCCCTTAACATTTTCACAGTACCCAATGAACATTCCTCTTCTGCTTTTGGGATCTAGCTAGCTTTAGCCTTTTTTCTTTTGGGATGTGCACCCACACATCACAGCCAAAGCTTCCTTTAATGAAACTTATATTGAAAGGTTTACCGTACCACAATTCGTATGGCGTTTTCCCCACTTGAGGACTCGGTCCAGTGCGATTCAGCAGAAAGACGGCGGTGTTGGCAGCTTCTGCCCAAAACTGTTTGTTTAGTGCCTTATCTGCTAATAAAGACCTTATACTTTCAACAATTGTGCGGAACTCCCGTTCAGCCCTCCCATTTTGTTGCGGGTTGTAAGCGACAGTTTTCTCGTGTTTTATGCCGTAGCTTTGGAGTAACTGTTCAACTGATTCATTGATAAACTCTCTTCCATTATCGCTTCTCAATGTTTTCATCAATCTTCCGGTTTGGTTCCTAAAACATACTATAAACTTCTTTAACTTTTCCTGAACCTCATCTTTATTTTTCAGGAAATAGACTGTTCTGTAATTAGAACAATCATCTTTTAAGAGTAACATATAACGTGACCCATTCAATGATTTCTCCTCCATTGGCCCACAAAGATCACAGTGGATTAGCTCCGCAATTTCATTTGATCGTGTCTTATTTGAGGGAAATGGTTGCTTCTGATGCTTCCCCTGTACACAGGAAGTGCAAAATACATCTTACTCCTTCATTTTGAGATTGTTCTTTAGGAGAAAGCTCTTGATATAGCGAGTGTTCTGATGACCCAATGCTTTGTGCCACCACATTAAGTCTTTTACATCCTTAGTCAACAAGCAGTTGTCCATTATTTCAGTTTGGAACCACATTTTGTACATTCTTCCAGAACGTATAGCCATTGCACACACAATACCATTTTTCATAAACCTTGCACCATTTGAATCTGACACCATGGACAACCCTTTGTCCAAGGCACTGCCTTGTGAGAACAAGTTAACTTTTAACTCTGGCAGATAGAGCACATTTTCTAGGTAACCATCTACAAATGAATGCCCATTGTAGACCTGTAATTTTATGTTCCCAACACCTGTTGCATTCAAGGTTGTGCCATCACCTATCTTTATTTTCTTAACTTCATTGAGGAAGGTAATATTTTCAAATAATTTGCTATCAGCACACATATGTTGTGAAGCTCCACTATCCAGAAACCAATCTGTATTAATGCTTTTCTCTATATTGGTTGCTACCAGTGCTAATGGTCCATTATTGTTATCTCTTGACTGTGACCGAGACTGTCCTTTGTTTTTCTTGTTGAAGTAGCATGACTTGGCAAAATGCCCTTTCTTCTTGCAGATGAAGCATTCAACCTCACTTCTGCACTGACTTGCTAAATGGCCAGCTTTTCTACACTTGTGACACTCTTTAGATGAGGCTGAGCCTGCTTTGTCATTCCAGTTTTTGTTTTGATTTTCATTTTTACTTCGGCTCCATAGCGCAACTGTTCCATCTTCTTCTTTCTTTAACCGCTCTTCTTCTATTAGCAACCTTGTGCGAGAGTCTCGAGAGTTTGATTTGCTTCTACCACACTTTCCCATGCCGAACGGAAATGTTTGAATCTTTCAGGGATCACCATTAGAATTTTGGTTACTATCATTTTTTCTGAAATTTCTTCTCCCTGTTGTTTCAGTTTTGCGTTAAGATTATTAATTTTAGTTAGGAATCCGTTCACATCAGAGTCAAAGCGTAAGTTATAAAATTGTTCTTGCAACAAATGCAGGCTGACCTCTGATTTTCTGTCGTAAATGGTCTCCAACTTTTGCCACATCTCGAAAGCGGTGTTGCATTGCATAACGTGTGAGAGTGGTTCTTCTTCCATGCGCATTACTAGTGCTTCTTGCGCCTGCGCGTCTTATAACCTCCATTTAGCTATTTCCGCTTCGTTTTGCGCGGGAATTGGTTCCTCACCATGTGCAATTTCATAGAGCCCCTTGGACATTAATGCCACTTTGGTTTGAAATTTCCATATTGCCCAATTCGGGCCACTTAATTTGGACACACTGCCCACGTGCATGTGAGTCGTGGAAACTTCCATTGTATCTTTTGCTATCTGCACGATCTGTGCTTCCACCTCGTGGTAATCGCGGTTTTTATTAAAAGAGAAACTTATTGACAAAACTTCTTCTTCCTTTCCTATCACTTCAGTTGTGCACTGGGCCCATAACCTGTTGTTATTGGAATAAGTTGGTAGGTGATAGTTTTATATGTTGGTTTCGTGTTGGTTTATTTGAACGTCTTACTGCTACAATGTCTTGTGTACGCCTGACTCTACTGAGTGCTCCAACGCTAGAACCAATTCCTTTTCCAGTTACAAGTATATACGACAGATGTCGCTTCAGTTGCTCTTGATTGTATTATAACAAATATCATTCCAACCGCACGTGGATGCAATATCCTCGAATTCTTCAATCCATGCGTCAATACATTTGTGATCGTCACCGCTGAATGTCTGCAAGGATTCCTCGACATCGCGAAACGTCAGAGGAACATTCTCGCGCACATGTTCCCTGGGACCACCTCCGTAATGCTCAACGCATTCATCATCAACTTCGCCGTCTTCTTCGAGTTGCCCATCTAACACCAAAGCTGCGTGAAGGCGAGCTACAAGCGCGTCTTTGTTTCCGCTTCTCTTTAACTTCCGACTTCTTACCTCTTCTTTCAGAGCTACAACTCTTAACTGTTTTGGATCAACTTCGCCAACATTCGAAGTTTCACCGTTCACATCACCGTTGTTCGACATTTTTACGCGTACGACTTACTGTCTCTTAATCACACGATTTCAACGCACTACGCAATCTTGCACTATCACTATCCCGGCGACGAGCCCCCAACTTTATAGTGTTTTCTTTACTGCCAATTGCAATGACAGTAGCGATAATTTGGGATCGAGTGATGGAAGAATTGCTTTGGTTAAAATCGCTTTAATTAACAACTTGCAACTTTCAACTATCTGCCAGCTTCGACTTTCAACTTATGACCACTTATGCTGACATCCGCCTGCCTGCTGCCTGCATGCGCCTGCCTGTTGACGGATTTGTGGGATAATATGAATCCTCTTCAAAATGTTTTCCACAAACAAATACTGTTCCTTTATTATCATTCTCATCAGATAATTGTAAAATGTTAAGGCGGTATTCTGGTGTAGAAATTTAAAAAAATCGAATTTTCTTTAAGTATAACTATTTGAGAATATGTCTACCAGAGGATTTTTCAAAATTCGAACTATTTTCGGAGATATAGCTATTTTGCTGACGCGTCATCCAAACTGGCCCGGCCGTAACTAATGGAGG
>JARJDZ010002940.1:0-23610 GCA_030264555.1 Aleochara sp. GC000083
AACTAATGGAAGTCGATGGGCGGCTGCCACTTTAAAAGCTTCTGGGAGTTGACCAAAGTCATGAATCGAATAGAATCGAATTGTAATACATAACTCAACGATCCTCCCAGCTTGATCGGGAATTATATCAGCATACAAAATACAGTTCCCTGATAATCCCTGGATGATTTTCTATTGAATTATCTAAAATTTGAGAAATATGTAACATTTAAGAATTGTGTGTGCAATTACCGGTTCTGACCCATAAAAGTTTTATTGTTGATATACTAATATGAACTTTCCAATTCTTCTACCACCAGAACAACTTCGTAATACTAATTTGATATTTGTCTGCATGCTAGTAAACGCATTGTTCTCTAATTTCTCCATGGATGCATTAATGCAGATCAATTAAATGGACTGTAACTCAATCCAAAACGCATTTCAAAGCAAATTGGAAGCCCATTATAATTTGGAACAACATCAATCAGATATGGACAGGTTTACATGCTGAAGGGAAGTGTTCCAATTACAACTGAGCGTTCGTAAATTACTTGAATTTCGACTATTGCAACCAATTCATCTGATGCCTCATTCATACTGCACCAACCAAATAATCCTTGATGCATATTTAATTTCCCAGAAGCCACGAATAGACTCAAAAACCGCGGGACAAAATTTAGCCAAGATTTCCTGTTGGAGAGATGGAATTCTATGATTAATGTGCACATCAGTTGATTAAATATTCGGAATTATTGCTGATCCTCTTTGGCCGGCATTGTGCACATGACATTTCATCTGAGCATAATACGCATCAGCGTTGATGATGAAGCCCATCAAACGGAAATGTAAATCATTATTCCAGATAATTTAGCACTGGCACAGGCCCCAGTGCACTAGCTTACAAGCAGGGGCACCAAACGGCCGAAATTCCCCAGGCGTTATCCTTATACGCGGAGAATGATCACCGGGCCGTGTCAGGTATTGGCAATTGCAATCCCAGAATGGTGCTGCACAAATGAGCACATAAATGCGATATTCATGATAGGAGGAGCACATGCTAACAAAGCAGGAAAATTCCCCCGACAATTCTCCCAATTCCAGGATTCACAATTGAGTGGGTGGATGTGAAGGAACGTTGAATAAATATTTTAGTGGCGGACGTAAGTAGCCATCGAAAGGATATCTGTAATGTAGTGAATCGGGAATGAAAATCGAGTTGCTCGAAGACGTAAATAACATCCAATAAAAAATTCATATGGGTTACAGGAAATCTGAATGTTAACGCATGCAACTGCAACAATCCTGAAATAAATTAATAATTTTGATACCCTTGCAATTTTTAATCAGGAAGTTGCACAAAGTTGTAGGAAATATGTAATTTCGAAGTTGAAAGGGTGTGTGGAAGTTGAAGGACCTTCCTCCTTTGGCAGGTAAACTCGGTAACTGGCAACGCTAATCAAACAACCCCTAAATCGTGATTAAAGTTGTTGATATGCGTTTAAAACTTTAATGCCTCGCATTGCAAGAGTTATGCTCCCCAAACTCGCACTAGTTTTATGTCGAACATCCCCCATACAGGACCTCGTGCTCTCCCGTATGTTTTTGGATGTTTGCCTGGGAAAGATCTATAGACAGCGTGCGCGTAATCTGAATTTAGGTGCGAAAGGATGAAGCGCTCGACATAGAACATCCCCGACAATCCTTTCCAGCATGTGTGCGCGAACGTGGTTGTAATTGTAATGTCTAACTAAGCTGAGCGTGAGCCGAGTGAATATGGAGAAATCCATAAACACCATCGTCGTTTCTCATACATTGTCGAATTTCGCACCGCTCAAACATGGGAGTAACGTAAAATGCGAAACGTTGACTTATTTGTGTGTTTAAGTTTGCACAGTGTGTAACCCACCGTGCCGAAACAGGTTCCTTTTTCGGTGAAATTCTGCAAAGCAGGCGAAACTCACATGCAGGACAAAAAAAATGAAAATTTCATAACATCCGCAATGTAAACTGAAGATGCGCAATTTTGCCAGCAAATATTGTGTTAGGAAATTGTAATTGTTGCGTTGCTTCCGCATGCGTCTAGTGCGGTTTCGCGCTACCTGTCAGGGGCGGCAGCTGAGGTAGCACCGGGGGCTTTATTTCAGTGTTTGCATTAGAAACTGCTTACAAAACCCTTTTACGCACTGCCGCCCAAGTTAACGAACTCCACGCGAATTCACTCACTCGCTTCCACGTTGCAAACGTGCACGAAAGCCAAACTATTTACAATACGTACTATTGAGATGGTGTACTTCCACCCTTCCATTCCATTCACATCTATTCTGGATTCCATGCAAACAACAACAACAATCAAGATATAATTGAAGAGTTAATAAAACTCGTTATTTTGATTTCTAGTTCTAAAACTCAAATTTAAATTTGCAAAATGGAATTGTATCAAATTATATTTCAAAACCATCAAACATGGATTTTTGGTAACATATCTCAAGATCCTTGAGGAGTTCTTTTATAGCTAAGCCACAAATTTTGTACTTCAGGGCGAGTACAAATATTTAATGAATAAACAATTAGTTGAACTATATAGGATACCAATCGATTTGATATTATATACTGTTTATTGTGCTTTTTTCGTATTTAAAATATCTTTTGTGGTTCCAGAGATATGAGCGATTGAAATTAATAAGTTTTGAGTCTCTCGTCAGCGGATGAGCTACGAGCGCGTCGCAGTAGTCGCCTGCGCGGTATACTCCGTGGAGCCTCACGCGACTTGCGCTACCGCAGCGCGCATGGTAATACGCCTCGCGGCGTTCGGGTGTTGTGGAGGTAAAGTTTAAATCGCTATATCTAGAGAACTATAAATGACAAAATATGTTGCGTGGTCTCATTTGATTCAGAATTTAAGCGTCGAAAATGGTATTGCACTTAATTTGAAATATTATCATGTTACTAAACGATACAATTATTTAAACATAAATGAAAATATCTCCTAGACAGATTGGTAATAAAAGTTTTCGCAGGCAGAAATCGATTCATTTTTTATTGCTGTTCGTTATGCACTCTTCATATTTACAATATATCATACAGTTCCAATCTCGCTTTAACAGTTGAGCCACGAGCACGTCGGATTAGTCTAGTGCGGGGGAGACCCGATTGAGTCACTCTTAACTTGCATTTCTGCAGAGCGCGTTGCAGTATCTCGCGCCACCATGGGGTAACATACAAACATTTTTCGAAGCGTTATATCTTGCGTATGGTTAACAAAAAAGTATCAAACTTGTATTTTGGTAACATTTTTCAAAATTCTCTCGAACTTAAAATTTGACTAATGCAGATTTAGTACATTCGTTATTTTGTGGGAAATTGGAAAATATGTTTCCGATGCACCAGTTTCATCCTGTTTGGCAAAGTCTGGCACGAGAAACATTAAAGTTTGATCTCTTTCCGGTCTCTTCCTTCAGCTTCGCAGCAATATCGTATATCAGTGCGCTAATTTCGCAGAAAATTTACAATAATCCAAACTTCTCCAGCGACCACATACACACAGCCTCGCAGAATTCCAGCGAGTCACTCGCAGTCGTCGAAATACTTCCTGCGCTATATTTAAAATTGCATCAAGCGCCATTGAATTTATATAAATCCCAAAAATTCCCAGCGGCCGCCCGACATCTCCCTTATAACTTTATTAATGTCACAATGCGCTGCCAATCCCGCTGGCAATTTCAAAAAATTCCAACTGGAAAATAGCCCCAGTAGCGACCGCACAACTGCGACATTTACGACGGCAAATTGCGGCACTTTGCATTAAACTAATAGCTAAATGCGAAATAATTTGTACATTTGTTGGCGTGGAAACTCTGCTGGCGTTGCTGCTGGTAGGCTCTTCCGGTCCTCGGTGCTCAGTCGTGATGCATGTAATGTGCACATATCGTGAATGTGGAGGCGGCTGCGGCAAAGATGTCCTTTAATGGCCTCGTTTCTCCACTCGCGCCAAAAACTTCTCCAGTGCGCCCAAGTTGGTTGCAAGACGCGCCCGCCGGCGGTGGCTGAGGTGAAGTCGTTACCGGCTTACGGACGACAGGCTTGATGCCACCTCTTCTGCTCGTTCCGGTTGGTCGGCCGGAGGCGGCGGTGGCGGCGAGTGCGAGCGACGAAAACGGCGTAAATTAGCGGCGTAATTCACGTGACGAGCGCGTCCCATTGCGACGTCTGCCGCCGTCGAGTCGCACTAAATTACCGCCTCTCGTTTCGTTCTGGCCGCGTGATGGGCTGATATGGTGGTCGGTGGCGGTGGAATGAGAGCATTCGCGCCACGTCAATGCGACACGGTTTGTGTGAGTAAGGGTGCCCATGTATATGGGCCTTCTGGCCTCGGTTATCCCCCAAACGAAGGAATGGTGTGGCGGTGGCGGCAACGACGTTGGTTGCTTCCCCCCATTTCCCAGATAGCCACTATTTTAACATCGCTTTATTGCGACATCGAATGCTACTGCTGCGTTTTATATTGAGATTGGATGTGCGCGTTCATCCGAAGATGTGTCAATACTTTGCGGATAAGCTTCTTATCAGTCATAATCTAAGACGCTATTTTGGCATGGGTAATTTCAAAACCATCAAATAACTTTCAGATATATCAATACCAGCATATTATTGCATAGTATTCTTGTATGTAGTTTATATACTATGCAATCAAAATTATAGGATCAATGTAAGAAATAAGCTTATATTTGAATTTCGATGAAATTAGGTGTTAAATTACGTCCGTTGATGCCTCATTCGCCCCTTTTCGTCAGAGGCCATTTGGCTCGCATCTCTTCTCCTTATTATTCGAATTATTTCAGATACGATTTTGATGGCCGAATTTCATACGCATTACAGCACACAATCCGCGCATAAAGAATGTCTGTAGAGTGTGAGGGAGAAAGCCGAAGCGGACGAAATGCGTAGTCGTCCGGAAAACGAAATTAGCATCGCATTTGTGCCGTCCAATGGATTTTTACGAGTCTTGGGGCGTGGGCCATCGTAATTTTTTAATAAATTGCGTTCGTAATTCGGCGTTGCGTCGCGCTTTTTGGCATCATCGCATATTATGAAATGATGCGCGCATCGTATACGAAGAGCCGTCCCCGTCCCTACCGTTTTTGCCGGCCAAACGCGGTTGGTTGAATTCGGAATCGTCCTCATAAAAAGTTGAATATTAACGAACTGTATGTATTTTTATGAGTTGCTACAGAAATGACTAGAAACAAAATTTGGAAGGAGGAATTCAAGTGATTTTTGGTTTACATCTGTACTTAAAATTCCTTGAATACTTTCCTGAACAAATAGATATATAACTTTATAATACGATTCAACACTTTATGCTGTTCATCAAACATTTTTCGCATTTCAAATAACTTATATCTTTTCCAGGATATGAGCGTTTGAATTCGATGCGTTTTTAGTCTTCTGTTTGCGGGCGAGCCGGGAGCGCGTCGCAGTACCCCGCTGCGCAGGAGACTCCACTGACTCACTCGCGACTTGCGTTACTGCAGAGTGCATCATGACACCCCTCGCGGCGTTCGGATATTGTGGAAGTAAAGTTTAAATCGCTATATCTCACGAACTATTAATGAAAAAAGATGTTGCTTGATCTCATTTGATTCAGTATTTAACGGACTTCAATGTGATTGTATTTAATATAAAATATTATGATGTGTTTAAGCGGTACAATTATTTAAAAATTAATGCAAATATATCCTATACAAATTGGTAATTAATATTTTTGGAGAAAGAATTCGCTTCAGTAATTATTGCTTTTTAGTGTCTACTTTTCATATTTAAAATATCTCTTACCGTTCCAAAGTTATAAGCGACTACATTCTATGCGCGTTGAGTCGCCCGTTAGTGGGTGAGCCGCGAGCGCGTCACTATAGTCTACTGCGCGGTGGACTCCGTTGAGTCTGTCGCGACTCGCGCTTCTGCAGTGCGCGTCATGACACCTCTCGCGGCGTTCGAGTATTGTGGAAGTAAAGTTTAAATCGCTATATCTCGCGAACTATTAATGCAAAAATATCTTGTTTGGTCTCATTTGATTCAGAATTTAACCAACTTAAATGTGATTGCATTTAATGTAAAATATTATGATGTGCTTACGGGATACAACTATTTAAAACTGAATTCAAATATATCCTATACCAATAGGAAATTAATATTTTCGCAGAAGGAATTCGCTTCATTATTTATTGCTGTTCACTGTCCACTTTTCATATTTAAATTATCTCTTACCGTTCTAAAGTTATAAGCGATTAAAATCTATGCGCGTTGAGCGGGTGAGCAACGAGCGCGTCGCAGTAGTCTACTGCGCGGGAGACTCCGTTGAGTCGCTCGCTACTTACGTTACTGCAGGGCGCGTCGTGGCACCCCTCGCGGCGTTCGGATATTGTGGAAGTAAAGTTTAAATCGCGATATCTCGTGAACTATTAATGCAAAAATATGTTGCTTGGTCTCATTTGATTCAGAATTTAACCATCTTAACTCTAATTATATTTCAATTGAAATTCTATCGTTTTTTAATGATGCAATCAATTGAAAAATATATAATGGACTATATATAGACTATCCTTCAAATTGATGAATTTTGGAATGATATATTTCTGAGTTGTATCTATAATATGTTCAAATTTCATTATTCGAGGACAACACAGATTTACAACGTCCATCCATGATGATCGTATCAAAATCAAGCACAGTACGATTCCGTCTTCGCGAATTCGATAGCTGTCGATAAGGCTTTGTCTTCCTCATTGGATCTCGTTTCGGCTCATAGTTACGAGTGCAAAGAATAAAATCTAATGGAATATACAAACAGATGGTGACATTATGCGGCCCGCATATTTGTCAAATTCACGTTCGCGAACGAGATATCATCATTGTGTCGAGGGGAACGGGCGCGCATCGAACACGCTGCTTTTGGTATGAATAATGCGATATGATTGCCTCATACATATTTAATAAACATGGCTCGCAACTGGAAGAGACGATTGTTTCCGCGACCATCGCACCATTACGCCGCGACGTCTTCCGCATTGAGTTTGACGCTGTCGTCAACATCGGACGCCCACTTTTCTACGGTTCTTTCGAAGGACCGTGAACCAGACAACTTTATAGGGAGAATGAGGAGAGAAGTGCCCGTCAAGAACAAGTATATTTCTTTTCTCACCCTAGATGTTCACACATTTCTTGGCTGATTTCATTGAATATTTCGCCATTCTATGTGTGTGACACTATCAAGCTTTTCAATTTTGTAATTCTGATATCTTAGGTGACTTTGATAACAATTGCATTTAACTAAAATATCATAATACATGCAATCAGGTTTTTCACGATTCAGACAAATATCAGTAATGTTAATTGGATTGGGCATTTTTTGCATGTCTATCATCGAGTATGGACTGCATCCAAGAAATATCAAATATGCGAATCGCGTTGCGTATGCTAAACGCGGATCCCTGCCAGGTAAATACGATTATTGCCATCGTAAAAATAGCGGCAAACTTTTCCAATATTCATGTATACGTGAACGTATTCTTTTCTCCTCGTCGTCGATTGCGTCCGTTATTACAGGATGTTCATGTAACCAATACCGTTGAATGCTATAGTGCGAAGATATCAAGGCAACTACTCGGTATAAATAAGAAAGAAGACGTAAAAATCATCGATCGGTTATTTGAGCTATAAAGGGAATAATTTGTTTTTACGAGCGTAATTGACAAAAATCAAATAAAATCGAAAACAACTAAAAGTGTCGGAAACTTGTGCATGAAAACACGAACACCATGGAAAAAACGTGGACGTCTTCTTTGTCGACGGAAAACTTAAAGGAAAGAACTACAAGTGTCATCGTTGTTTCTTAAGTTATTGCAACTTTGTTCCATTCAAGGAAGCGATATCCGCGTTCTATCTTCATGCCTAGCAAATAGCAGAATTCTGAACTCATATTCTCTCATAAAGACAAAGAGAATTATGTCTTGGTGTAATGCTTCTGGTACAAATAGAAAACGTTCCATTTTTCAATTAGACTATTTGTTTGAATTGAAATTGTTGAGAAAAGGACGTTTATGTAGGTTTGTAGCTTCTATTTGAGATTACAAATTTGGACATTAAATTCGAACATATCTCTTAAGTGTTCTTGGATGTAGTTTGGTTAGTGGTACTTGATTGTCGGATGCTTTCTGCTGGTGACGGTCGTAGTTTTTTACGCATTCGATGGACGCGCGCACTGTAAACAATTTAATTAGATACTCATGTTTGCATCTCCGGACTGCTCGACTATTGCCACTACTATTCCGACCGGATTCTTGGTTATCAACCGTTCCCCTTGTTTGTGTATGCTTGCGTGTTGGGGGCGGCCAACACGCGCTCTTTCAAGCGAGTGATAAAACTTAACAGGAGTCATTTTATGGTCGTTCGTTTTGAAAGGATAGTCGTGTAAGGAAATTGCATCAAATAGCGTTTGCCACTTAGTTTTTCTCAAGCCTCTCTTCTTCCTCTTCTTCTTCTTCCTGCAGATGGGATGTTTTCACAAATATGAACATGTGGAATATTAAAATTGTTATTTTACTGTTGATCAGGACTTGACTATGTCCTTATGCATGCATTTTATTAGTTTTGCGAGTTCAAAATTTCCGAGGGCACATCCAATAGACAAAATGTTAAATTTTCCACATTAATAAGTAGTAGTAGAGATTTGTCGGTTCTAACCCAATTCGATTAGAATTAGAAAATGTAAGGCAAAACTATATTTCTAGGTAGATCCAACACTGGAATTTCACTCACATAAAAATTGTTCATAATGAAGGTTTTTGAAGGTGGTCTTTGAATACGAATTGGCATAAAATACCTACATAAAAGGATAAAGAGGAGAATATGTAAGCGATTCGATTTTTGAATATTTGGAACGTCTCGGGTCTAACGCACAATCAACATATATTTGTTTATTATGCAGAATTCCCGAAAATGTTTTACGTTTATCGCTTGAAAGACTTGGAAATTTTACGGCGTTTTTACGTGGATCTCTTATCAATGTGTTTTACGGCTTATCCCAAAGAAAAAAGCTCCACTTCCCACTTTGTTATACGCACGTAAATTCCAGCAAATTTTCAAGTTATTTCTTGAAGAAATCTGAAAATGTTATAAAAAGTGAAATTAGGCATTTTTAATGCACCATAAAAAGCAATGTTATTAACGTAACTTCAACTCGATTAGATAATTTACGAGGTCGTTATAATTTAACTTGAAATTACCGCACATAACCATCAATGAATTCAATAAATATGTAATTCCTGCAACTGACGCTGTGCATCATTAACGACGTAATTATAAACAAACGGGGCTTATCTTTATGGCCACCACTGAACCAGGCCATCATTTAATCCAGAATTGCACATTGTATCAAATAAGATTTAGACTTCCCCATCATTCTAGTCTGGGCACATCCATCCATCCAGGCGAGCGACCAGAAATGATGTAACGGTTTTCATTGAGCCGGAATGTAGTTTAGAGAATGGATGGCCCTCTTGAAGCGATTAGGCATAAAGTTTAATTAGTACCTACTCGGTAGGCTTCACCATCTACGCCTTCGCCAATTCCATCAGTCTCCCGCTGCCGCCCATATAAATTTTTAACGGCAATAATGCGGTTTTCTAATTCCCAGGCCGCGCGCCCAAACTTCCGACGCCAATAAAGCAGAAACCCGAGGAACCGATTTGAAATTATTACCGACGTGGCTATAAAGTTCCCTGCCTTATGGTCGTTTTCCTCTCCACTCGTGCGCTCTTCGTGTGTGTTCTTCTTCCATCGAAAATCATTCCAGTGTAGTCGAATCGTGCACGCTCCCAATTTCACCTGGCTCCACGAATTAATTTTACTACTTCATTCGAAATAAATAAAAGAGAATCGTAGTAATTCTGCGCTCGGCGTTGGCTCAACGCGCCGAATTCCGTATTCAAATTTGGCGTTTATCTTCGCGTATGAATGAGATCCACGCCCAAGTGGCAATTCCTCCCTAACGAGAATAGATGAGAAGCCGGTCAAATGTTAAAAGTCAAGAATCGTTCGCACACAAAACGCTCAAAATCTACCTAAACCGTGGGATTAGGCCATTGCGCATCTGCAAGGAAGCTGCTGTCGGGTGCTGGAAGCTGGAAGGATTTCAACCAGAGGGATTCGCGGCACTGAATGAGACGGATTTTTGCGTTGGATCTCGCCCGGTGACTTCTTCACGACGCGCGCACTATGGTGGGCCTCAACAAAACTTATTCGTATGCCATCCAATTCAAAACGTCCGCATTAAAATAAAAGCTCAAGACACTCATCCTCTTCAAGTCGCTGTTAGTTGGAATGCGGAATGCGCACGCCTCGAGTGTTGGTTCGTTTCTTCCATCATCCAGTCTGAAAGCGGGGTACTTTTGGGATTTGATTGCGTCCCCCCATGCTGGAGAACCACCAGCTTCCACTATAATAGTCGTGGCATTATTGCGTTCGAATGCTGCATGATTTTCACTGGGACTGCATGCGGCGAGAACCCATGCGATAGGATAGCGAATTGGGAATATTGAGCTATTGCAGCAGTCAATTCAGCGAACCGGGGCAATTCCATCAAAACGTCCACTCTAATATTAATAGCGGATGGCAACGGTAAACGGACCTATATCGCAATTATAAGCCGATAATCAAATAGCTGGCTGGTCCTGCTCCTGCTGTGCTTCCGTAGATGCGTTCATTACGCGATGGACTTGCCACAGAACAACCCACCATGTTTTGCATATGGTTGTGTATGGATGGTGGGAATGTGTGGTGGTCATGAATGAAATGTACGCGCATATTTGGCAATTCGACCGATTCGCATCGCCGGTTGAAACCGTCCCCCTCGGATATCTGCAGCTCCCCAACCAGGAGCTAGCTCATATTCCAAATAAACAGGTATAAACAGGAATAATTTGATTTATGTTTGAACGGGTGAGATGCATTGCAATCTCTGCATCATCGATTAAATGATTTAATTACGAAATATATACAAAAATTCCTGCATTTCAACAATTCCAGATTGATTGATGAGTAGTATAAATGTACCGGTTCTGGCGCTAACCCCACACTCCAAGGCAGAGTACCTTTCCTTTTTCCTTGCTTGGTAGAGATGGTATGATGGGAGGGTACGTTCACCCAATCGCAATGAAGAAGGGGGCATGTGCCGAGACTACCCATATGCAAAGCGACGTAGAACCGGCTAATTTCTACTACTTTGATTATTCGCTTAATTTTATACTATTTCCACACAATATTTGCAAATCATTTTCATGCGATCATCATCATCAGACAGAAGCTTCAAATTTGAAGTGAAAAGTTATATCAGCATCATAAAACTAATAACTCATCGTTATATGATTTTAAAGTGCATGGCACATTCGAGTCCGGGTAGTCTTCCGAAAGCTTTTGCTGACGCTCAACTTCAACATTTGAATTCGACTACGCTGTGAGGGGGCACTCGAAAGATAAACGCACGCAACTCTCCCGGATCTCGGCCAGATGGATACGCGTCAGGGATGTCGAGGGATCGGGTCGTGCGTTTGCGGCTTTTTCATTCGATTTGTGTGGACCGAGTTCGTGGAAAGTTCGAGAGTTGGAAGTAAAAAGCGCGGCACGACCCTCTATATATAGGGGACCGGAACGGGGCCTCTCTGCACGTATATTACACCACGTATACACACATCGTTTATTCCGCTCGCTTTTCGCAAATATCGCTCGTAAAATCGTGATTTTTTCCGCGGCTCTTCACAAAATAAACGCCTGAATTATTGGCCGAGAGCGCGCCACGAACCTCGGAGAGCTTGAATGCCGCCTCCGCTCATCACTTGCTGCCGCAAGCATGGACGTTCCAGTATTTGTTGTGTGGCTAGCAAATTCTGCGTGTCGGATATTTACAGTTGAAGAATTTATGCTGGCTAGCACTGATCAAAATCGGGCATCGGCGATCCGCGTTTGTCTGTGGTGTGTTTACTTTGTTTTTAATTTTGATTGCTGTTTTTTCGCCCGACAGAAACATGGATGATTTTAATGGAACAATGCACAGACCATTTAGTCGCAATCATGTTGCACTCCGAGGATAACATGGGTATCTACTAACAAAAATGTTCTTGTTGTGTGATCGGTCTTCAGCTCGCGCTGTTCACGCTGTTCGTTCATTCATTCGCTCGGTTTGGGGACGGCTTTAAATTAAGTAGAAAGTTTTTGTTTGCTTCCCGCAACTGTATCGAATGTATGAATGGAAGGGACCTTTCAGTTCGTCGCCCGCCAGCATTCACGCTTATGAATTACCGAAAAGTTTGCGATTCCCGCGCGCTGAAAGCAATGCTATTAGTTGGTGAAGGGAAAGGAAAAATACAGCAAAACACGGAAGAAGAAACCAGCAAAAAATTTTATTTTATGTCCATGCCAGCGATGAGGGGGACTCCGAAAAAAGTTTTGAGCAACTTTATTGTGGTGGCTGTCAGCAGTGTAGCAGTTATAAATTAAAATTCACAATTTTTGTTTTAATCTTGTGCCAAACAGTTCCCCAGCTGGGACGACGTATTTTGTGGCACTCCTTGTCGTATTCTATTCGCAATTTGCCTTCGAGCTACAAAGTGCTGTCGAAAGGCACAAAAGCCCAAAAGCAATTGCAAAAATCCTCTCGGAAAAACTAAGATAACTTTTCTGATTAAAAATTTATGAACGTTATTATTATTTCTTCTTTCTGGGCTATAATCTCTAGGGTCGCGGTATTAAAGTTGTATTTTTTGGGCCTTGCCTTAGTTTTTGTTTTACGGGCACCCTTGTATATTATGGAAGAAACGAAGGGAGGCGGCAAAAGAACGAAAGTAGTTTGCGAATCGGAGTAGACCGTTGCCAGACGTTGTATAAAACATGGGACGTCATAAGTACACCGGAATAGAGTTTTCTGCGAGAGATAGTCTTCAATTTGGCAGCAAAATCCGGAATATACTAGAGAATAACACCGTTCCGTCGACGGGTGGGCATAAATCAGCAGCCGGAGCTCGCTACCGCCTCCCAGCCCCCAGCTTATTACCAACGGGCACGAATAAATCACGGGCGGACGCGGGAGCGGTGAAAATATGTGGCCAAAAAGTAGCAATGTTCCGTAATGGACCATTGCGCTGATTATAGCAGTCCATTGACGCTCAGAATTATCGGGGTCATTCTCAACCGCCCTTTCGACCAGTCCGGTCCATCCATCCACTCCTTCTGTCGCTAATAGTCCTTCGGAAGGGCTTCTTGTTCTTCCGGCAAATGGGCAAACAATCACGAGAGTGACTCTACAATTCCGTATCGGTCGTCACGAAGTCCGCACCAAGTTTATACGTCGCGTTTCTTCGAGGGTGTCATAAACAGAAACAGTGTGGTCGCTCCCCCATCGTCTGAAATATTAACGCAAACAGCGAAAAGCCACGCGCGAAGAAAGCGAACATTTCGATTCGCCCTCGCATACAGCGCACGATGAACGAAGCAACCCGATGCGTAAACTGACGAGTTTAATTTGTTTGCGGGCGGGCTATTAATTCGGCGATCGCCAAGTTTGCACCAAGCCCTCCAACCATCGACCATCGCTGGTCGCCACAAACCGAAACCAAGAAGAGAACGGCGTTTATTGCAGCCGTAAAACGGACTTAAAACGACTGGTTACCATTTTGCCTCACGACTTCTTGCTTCCTTCTCCGTCTGCAAGTCCTTCGCAGGACTCGTCGGAGCTGGAGGAGGCGAAGTGGCTGCAAGAGAACTTTATAATAACCGTCGCTCTCTTCGTCGCTCGACCTACTAAAACTAACTGCCTCCCAGCGACTTGTTTTTAATCTCTTCGTACATACAAGCGCATTCGCGGTAATTTAAATCCGTCCCAGATTTACGAGCAAATTGCAAAACGAAACACTCCCCGACTGCGGACCAACAACACACAGCTCGAGGACCGGCTTACATTTTATGTTATGCGTGCATATAACATCGCCTTTTGCTCGACAAACGGCGAAACATCAAAACAACTAAAAACAGGACTAAAATCTGCATTAAATCCGCGATTGCTTCTAATACCTCTTCGGCAAATAGTTGCAGCCGACATAAAAATAAGTTCGCTTCAGGGAGCTGGATGGAACGAAGCAGCAATTTCTACGGCGACAAACACACAGCCCGACAAAGTTTCACTTGCAACGTTTACTGCAAATGACAGCCAATCTATTAAGGTCTTAGCGCTGCCAGCGTAATGGTGTATCAATTGCAGATGAACGATTCGCCGAGTTATTTCTTTGTTTACCCTGCCCCCGGGCAAATAAAATTGGAATTTATCGCATCCGTGCACTTGCCCGTACCTTGCTCAACTTAATCTACTCGGCTCGAAGAAGTATGTGTGCATTAAAAATAATTGATGGTGCAATGCCCAGTCTTCAGACGCGAGCAAAAACACACGGATAAAGACGACGAGTTAATTGATTAACTGTGTGCTTACTTTGCCAATGAAGAAATACGTAATCGCTGCTATAATAGGCGAAATTGGCTTTAACGACACATTCAAGCGAAAACACTCATATTTGTTAGATTTTCAGCATCCAGGACCTCAAAGGTCGACTGGAATGGAATTATGGAGCTCACATTCTCCTCGGTTCTATTGGCGTTTGTAAACAATGCGTATGCGAGTTGACATCGTTTTGTCATTAGCTCCACATTTACGTGCGCATTGTTTTTGTTCTGGGTGTTGTAGTAGAGGAACGCGTTCTGCAGAAGTTGTCGAATGGGGCGCAAACGTATGGTTCTGGGGGTGATAGTTGTTTGCCCGTGCGCGGATAATGTAACGCGCTAATGGATTTTCTTGCGCGTATCAGTTTTGCGCGCGTTGACGTGAAAGCGGTGACACAAGTCAAAGCACGCGCGACAGGTAGGATGGCAAAAGGATAAAGGCTTCCCAGGTATATGGGGTGGGCACTCATGCATTCCGTTTTCGCATCACTGTAACCGTCCCACGTTCGGGTGTTTGGGACCGTGGGAGAAGGGTTCAGAAGGCCTATCGCGTTTCAGAAAATAGCCTGCGGCTTGTTGTCATCATCTACGTGAATCTCATCGCGTAGAATTACAGCGTGCAAATTCCTCACTGCTTTTGAAGGACCTCTGGAGTCCTGGAGTTTTATATCACCAAATAATTTCGCGTTAAACCCGAGGAGCAGTCTGGGATACGGTTCGCATGATGAAAACTGAATCTAGATCCTTGATAGATAATCCTGGAATTAGAATATTGTCCTTGGTCTTGAACAATTATATAAGGATCATGCCCTTGGCCCCATTTCTTCACAATGAGATTCATGACCTTTCGCACATCAAGGATGCAAATCATATTATTTTATTGTCCTTTAACAACTGACATTGTTGATAAAAGACACTGTAGTAAATCCGGAAACAAATTAAATATTTTGGCTGTCTTTGCTTGCAATATTATTCTTGGATATTTTGATCAAGGATCAAGGACTAAACACCAGAAAAACACTAGAGAATCCATTATTCTAGACTAGGGGATTTCCTCCCTTGTAATATTTCCTACACTGGGATTTTTTCATGTTTGATTGGTTTTTGATTTATGACCGAATAATTTCGATCAACAAACCTATCAATTTGTCGATTTCGTTGCCTTCGTATCGAAGCAATTCCTGACTCTCTAGTAATTCATTTTTGGACTATGATACTTAATCATATTTTCCACTCCTGCGTATTCATTTGTAACATTTGTTTTTCTACGAAATGCTTTGTTCCAATGTGATTTCATGCTCCTGTAATTTCCATTTCAACTCGACGTATTTGTCAGAGTTCCAGGCAAACTAACATTATTAGAGAAGTAAATTTTATTTGTATAAAAGGCATCGAATTGTGATCCACATGTGTAACTAAATAAATTGTTACTATTTATCCTAGTAAGTAATGTAAATATGCAATACGGGGAGAGAGGACAATGGCAGAGATGAGTAGTTGGTTTCAATTGGTTTGTGGATTAGGGGCAAAGGCTGCTAAATTTGGAATGCGCTAATTTCGTTTGTTTGGCTCGGTTGAGTTGACATATTAACTTCTGACGCAGTCGTCTGTTAACGCGATGAACAATTCCGTTGCTCCCGTATCATCTCCACTACCACTTCACTAGCTGATCAAATGCTCATTTCATCAGAAATGTGACAAGAGAATGGAAATAGTTCATTAATTATATCGAAAAGGTATTCAATGAGCGTGCAATATTAACACATTAAGTTGGTTAGTTGTTGTTTTCTTAAATATTGGTGTGATGCTACAATTTGTCGAACACCTTGTATGAATGCGAATACATCCATTTCTAGTTTTGCTTGATGGCATTGCAATGGCGTTCATCGTTTTCGAAGTTTCGTTTCGGTGCTTAATGATAGCAATCCAATTATTATTTCTTGCATGAGTTGGCAAATTGCAACTGCGTTCGTCGCGTTTTGCAGCGTTTCTAGAATGATACAAGCAAAATTTATTCTGATTATGATAAGCCGACATACGGAATATTTTATATACTTTCAAACAAGATTATTGGGATTAGCTCAACCTTTTGGATGTCTTCTACGTCTTTGAACTTGTGTTGAGGTTTTGCATCTTGGGCATTACATCATATTTTTTAGAATGATATTTAAAAGCAAATTTTATTCTGATATTGATATATATCTCGCCATAACTGTCAATAAGTCTTTTTGTAGAGGGAAACAACAACTAAACCATCACGTTTTATCCTTAAAATCTTGTAATTATATTGAGAATAATGGAGGCCAATATGTTTAAGCTTTATTATTCTAAAATCTCCGATTCAAATTGCTTGGATCAAACTGCATCAAGTAGAGATTTTGGTAAAGAAAACGAACATTACTTCGGGAGTAGAATCGGACGTACTCATTTTCCAACTAATGCTCCTTTCCAATCCTCGGCCACACATTTCCCGCAGCCTCCGAAGACGTTGGCGGCACAAACTCAGGAACGGAAAAGGAAGCGACCGACTCGAAACTTTTCATTCAATGAATGTCTAACGAGGTATTATTCTTCGCCATTTAACCAAATCATCATATCACTTTGTTGTAGCGCCAGCCAAAAACCCCAGCAAGTTTTTCGTCCTTCCGCCGCCTCCGAGTTACTCTTGTACGTCCTCGTACTTATTTTCGGCTGCGGTACCGCTTTTGCGTTTTTGCGTCGAGTCAAGTGCCTCCAGCCACCCGCGCTCGTATAACTCGACTAACTTATTTCCTCTGCCTTCGACACCACGATGGTGGTGGTGGCGGCAGAGATATGTATAAACGTGTGCCGCGCGAAATGCGAAATGCCGGCTGCCATCGTTTCTCATCTTTTCCAACGGTTGCTCGCCCGGGAGCCGAAAAGTTGTTGTTATTTAATAAAAGTAAGAGGAAACTTTATTTACCCCGCCACCGCCACCGCCACACCGAATGGAAGCGACGTCGCGCATATATTTTAAGTTATGCACGACTTTTCTTCCATCGTGCGCATGGTAGATGGTTCGTTCTGTGTTGAAGAAGTTCGCGCGACGTCTTCAGCGGGGTGGTTGCCGCCACCGAAGACGAAGCAGCCACCCCCCGAGGAACGTGCCCACACGTTGCCGCCTCCGCTCGCGCTGTGCAACTACATTCCGGACGGGCTGCCACATTGCGAATAAACAAATTGACAAATGGATTCACAATTGACTGAGAAAAATCACTTTGAATATAGTTTGCGACTACTTCTTATTTATATAAATTGCATTGACTGCTTGTTTCTTCCGCGCCGCCTCCTCCATCGGATTTCTTCGGACGCGGACTGTTTTATTGAAAAATATTACCCATTGTAGATCGCGAAGAGATCGACGTGTCGATTTATTGTAGCATATCAGAAATGATTTTTCAATATTGAAATGCTTTTTATTTCCCCGTATATATCAGACACAAATTTTATTGAATCGGTTGTCGATGAAATAAAAATCTAAGAGAAAAAGTTCTCCGGGAGGATTCAAAGGAGTATAAATGATGTCAATGATAAATCGTTTTGATTTAATGGAAATTAATTGCTACTGAAGTTCCACTAGTATTTTAAATCCCATTTCTCTTTCGTGTTGCTCATCAAACGTGATTTTTCCAGAGTAATTGATGTAGAAAAAAATTAATTTAGTCATCAGAGAAAACTTCCAGCCTGCATGGGGAAGTTGCCTCCCTTATGAGTCCCACAGGATAATCCTGAATTTAAGATGTAATTTTCCAATATTTAGACAAAAAGTTGTGCGCCGAAAAAAATAAACAAAGTTTGCCAACAAAGAAGTTGCAAGTCTGGCTAAACACGCCGAGAAATCGAAGAACTCGTTGCACAACAACAGTTTAGGAAATGTAAAAGTCAATATTTTCTTCGGGGGTGGCAGAAACTTTCCGATACATTGCAATATCGCCACAGCAAGTCAGGACGAACAGAAGGACATGTGCCTCAAGGAGCACATAAGCTGCGCACTGACATCTCCTCTGTTTCCTTATTAAATTGAAGTTATTTCTCTATCGGCAAACGATGTTAGCGCAGAACTAACGCAAAACTTTTCCGGCCGCTTGCAACACGTTTTCCAGCAAGCGATACAACTTTATACCACACTGTTGGCAATATTTTGATTAACATTTATGTGTGCCTCATTTAGGCTGCCTTATTATTATGAGCCTGAACATATTTCACTAGTAATGCGTGCGAAATTAAGTTATAAAAATGCAAATTGAATCATCGCCCATGCTGGTTATTAGTTCTATGGCTTAAATTACGCTTTAATAACAAGACGCCAGTTTTCTTCATTCGCTTTTCCTCACATGCTTCGTTTTCCATCATTAAAGATGGTGTGCATGATGAACTGTATGGAAATCTGAGCAGCCATAATGAAATCAAAACTTAATCAAGCATTTAACTCAGTTAGGAGTTTTATATAGTATCATATTTTTCGTGGTTAGTAAATTTTCAACCGGAAATACTGAATGAGGGAAAAGTTGGTGAAAAGGTTTGATGAAATGAAATCACTGGATTGAAAATATTATTTCACTTCCAATTGCAATAAAATAAATTGAAAATGTATACTTTAGCTTTTATTATTTTTCTCGTTTATTTGAATTTTTAATGAAAATTCGGTCTACAATAATATATAACAAAATAACGGTGATAAATATTGCCATGTATGAATAAAATTTTGATTGGACTTTTAATAACTTAAAAGATTAAAAATTCAATTGTTCAGTGATGAAATTGAATGCGTCAATGAATTAATTTAGCTAGCATTTCCCCAGCAAGTGAAGAAAACTAGGAATGAGTATATAAAATAGATTCGTCTCTCGTTACAGCCTAGACTTAACTTATGACCTAGAACTAAAAAGGCGTACAAGACGCATTAACGTCACTTCTAGTGCTTCTCGGTCACCATGTAAGACATCTCCATCTGGACAGCTCCACCCTGCTTCGAGCGCGAATTCCTTCGGTGATAACCAGCATCCATACTGGGCTTACGTCTACTCAGATGCCTTTCGACCCAACGCAGCAACGTCAACACCGAATCCGTTGATGGCAATCGACGTTCCGCATAGGTCTTCGTCATCTGCGACGATGTCACCCTGAATGTAGCAGCCATACCCTTCAAAGCCTGTCGAAAAAAAGAATCCATGAAAGGCTGCTTACAGTGACCCCGTTTCAGTTGCCCAACTTACTTGCATAGCATCTTCGTCAGTGGTGTCATCACCAGCGTAGATGATCCGAACACGTTCACTCCAATCAACCCCGAAAGCCGTCCTCAAGATGTAGATTGACGCCCGACCCTTGTTCCACTGCACCGGGGGTTTCGCCTCGATGGCGCAATGTGCTGGTGCTGCCCGAAATCCAGCATCTTCTATCAGCTTCTTCGCGCGGGATGTCAAGGGTTCGCGAAGATGGGCGGGCGTTTCCCGGAAGTGGAATGTCAGCAATGCACCTTTGTTCTCAACCCAAGCCCCATCCTTGCATACTTGCTCCTGCAGATTCTTCAACAACTCAGCCACCTTGCCCTGGTACTTGGTGGGCATGGGATGCACGAACTTGGTCCCATCCGGATGAAGGATTTCCAACCCGTGACTTCCAGCGTAGGTGATACCGTCGATTCCGACCATTTTCTTTACGTTATTTACATTGCGACCGGAAATTACAGCGATGTACACATCGGAGATGTTCGAGAGTCTTTGCAGGATGTGCTTGGTCTCAGTTGGTATGACAGCCAAATCGGGGTGTGGAGCAATGGGTGCAAGGGTGCCATCATAGTCCAATAACAATGCCAATTTGTGGGAGTTCCCAATGTATCTGAAAATGATAAAGTGCTGGAATTTCTATAAATTACTAGAAGGATGAACCTTACTTGGCCAAATATTCATCGAAGTCATCCAAAGTGACGGCTGGCATCGTAATAGCACCAATCTCATCGTGGTCCTCTTGAGTGATCAATGAGCCCATTGCTGAAAGGAATGACCTCGTCCAGAAATTGACATCGTTGATTTTCTCTCGTCGTCTGAGATAGTTCATCCGCAGAATTCGCTCATCCTCAGGCATCGTGAGTGCCCGATGGATGGTCTCAGCAGCACCATCGATTTCGTATGGGTTACAAATCAGAGCCTCGTGCATGGTTTCACCTGCCCCAGCAAACGGGGACACGATCAGCACCCCCGGGGGTGTATTAATTTGGCAAGCAACAAATTCCTTCGCGACTAGATTCATGCCATCCCTCAACGGTGTCACCAACCCAACAGCAGCCTCACGGTAGAACGCAGCCAGCTCATTTTGGCTGACACAGCCGAAGATATACCTGATTGGGGACCAATTCGGGGTCGTGAACCGACCATTAATTCGACCAACGAGCTGATCCATCTCCTCCTTCAGTTCCTGATATTCTTTGACATCGGTTCTGGATGGAACCGCAATTTGAAGTAGGGAAATGTTCTCCTTGTGTTCCGGGTGTGTCTCTAACAGCTTCTCGAACGCTAATAACCTGTTGACTAGACCTTTCGTGTAATCCAGGCGATCAACGCCGAGGATAATCTTCTGTGTGGTCGACAGAACCTTGGGTGCCTTTTCAGCCAACTCGACGAACCTTTCAAAGGGGATACCTATAGGTAATGGTCGCACTCGAACCGTACGACCTCCATGTTCTACCAGGAGGTTCTTGCGGTCAACCCGACATCCCAGATTCCTCTGGCAACAGTCCACAAAGTTGAGACAGTAGTCCGTGATATGGAAGCCCACCATATCACATCCTAGCATTCCTTGGAGCACCTCGTCCGACCATGGGAACAGTCTGAAGATGTCCCATGGTGGGAAGGGGATGTGCAGGAAGAATCCCAGCTTGCAACCAATACCTTCCTCATCCGCAGCCTGAAAGTGTAAACAAAGTTGAGTTATTATGGGTTCTCTGAACCGGTACATTCTGTTTGGGTTTGTAGCCTTGGTAGAGACAATGATAAAAGAGCATCAACAACTTCTTATCGATCCCATGTCTGTCGTATACGCTAAATGGACCAGATATCGGAACAACAAGCAAGCGGCACTCACTTGTCTTATCCAATTAGCAGCGAGCATTAAGTGATAGTCGTGGATCCAAATGAGCGGCAACTCATTCGCATTGTCAGCCGTCGTCTTATTGTTGCCGTTCTGAGTCTTCTTGAGGCGTCGCAGCGCGACCATCGTGCAATTGGCGAACTCCTTGTTCGCCGTGATGTAGTCCTTCCAGTGGTTCGTCTTGAACGTGGCCCGGTCGGGCATCGAATGGAAGAGCGGCCAGAACGTCGCATTGCAGCAGCCGTTGTAGTAGGAGTCGAAGACTTTGGGGTCGATTTTTACCGACACGACCTATAAAGATTAGACAATTAGATCGGGGCGCAGAGCGGCGCGAAGATTTATTGGAATGTTTTGTTGATGTCGATGGCTGGTTATCGGGAAAACTGGTGCTAGCTGGTTGGCAACTGGCTACTATCAGTCCGCATGCATATTGAAAGAGAGAGTGAAGCAAGTCGTTATTACTTTGTCCGATTTGAGCCCGGCGGTCGGCGTGATGTCCTGCGGATCTGATTCCGGTATCTGTTCGTTGGGATCGTCCAGATGAATGCCCGGCCATCCAACCCACAATCCATTGCAGTTGACTACAACGGGCGCGACTGCCGTTACAAGACCTCCAGCACTTTACCATTGAAACAAGGTAGAAGCGTTATCAGCATCATAAGTACACGAGCATTAAACGTTTTTAGTGCCAGTTGATTAAATTCCGCATGCAATTTTTAATTGGCCGTCATAAATGGTTGTTGTTGCGGGTCGTACCTGGCCTTCCGGTGCAGATTGCCCTCCTTGGAGCGCTCCAGGACGAAGGGCAGCCGATTGGAGACGACGATCATGCTGTCCGATGATGAGACCACATCTATATTAACATAAGACATGTTAGCATGTGTGACGGCGCCAGCCACACCACTTCTTATTGTTGATTTGATAGAAATGCTGAATTCACTGAGCAAAGCATCACCGACACCCGTTTTTTATAGGCTGCGATCGATGATTGCTACTTCCGGCATAGGCAATGATTGCGCGCACACACAGGACCAAAATCTCGATGCAAATATTTGACGGACTTGATAATGCGGGGTTTGTTTATGTTTGACTAATTGGAATATTAGTGTATTGTTGACGATTGGGTTTCGTGTCGACCAACTTGAATACGTTCGCGCGCGCAGGTTGACTCGGTGCACTGAAAGCTCGATAGCCCATGCCTGTCGTATGTATTTGAAAACGTATATAAGAGCAAAGTTTAACTATATTCGTTCGTTGTGGGGTCATTAAGATTATCGGTCCAATGGTCATTCATTACAACGATTATTATTGTAGAAACACTTATAAAATCTATACGCATACAGATCTACAAAAAAATTCGAACCTTTTTACCAACTGATTAAAACAAAGGGTCCTGAATATTGGCTGCAATTACGCCTTTACATACAAATTATCAACAAGTTTATTTTCAGATGATATCCTTATCTATTTACAACTCTTTGATACTTTTGCGCGAAGTCTCAATTCTTCCCTTTTTTCATTAAAGCTTGTTTACCCGATCCAAAATACCAGAATCAAAACCCAGTGGTCACCAAATAACTCTGAGTACATTAACATGTCTTGATAGACATTTGTATGTGGAAATAGTTAATAAGTCATAATATAAACAGTGCTATTAGATAATAGCATCGTCATAGAGAGGAGATGCACTTTCCTATCTCAACACTTCAAGGATAAAAAAATGGTTTTATAGCCATAATTTGAGATATTTCAATGTCTATAAATTCGCGATCATACGATCATGAAATGTACTTCTGATATTTTTAAGATTTACGAAGAAAAATCCTGCGATAGATTTATATAATTGCTCCATTAATCAAATGATCAAAAATGCCAAAAGCCAAATGTTAGCTTCTAGAAGGATGTAAACAAATTTAATATTTGTCGAATTTAGAAGCAATTATTTACGTTGAATACAAATTTCAGCAGTATCTATCTAATGCA
>JARJDZ010002942.1:0-15021 GCA_030264555.1 Aleochara sp. GC000083
AGGGATTAATTCTGAATGAAAAGCAACAAAAATCAGTCAATTATTACTTATATTTCTCGAGTTATTCAACTTTGAAGATTATTGCGATTTTCGCGAATTTTTCAAAGACTATAGTCTATTTTTCGGCCAATTTCGGACGTTGAAAATAAGCAAAGACTCTAGTCTTGGTACTGATTTTCGACAATTTTACCAGCTGGAGTTGATATACATGATTAGTATAAGAGGAAAACAATGTGTGAATGATGTAGTATAAAATTCATAGCAGAGCATTCATCCAAAACAGAGTCATGCATGTTACATATCTAATTCAACTGAAACAAACAGGTGCATACCTTACAATTTGAACTTGCTGTAATGAATAATGCACAACACTGATCATTTTCCACTTATGCATTGTTACTCGACGTTCCAGCAAAAAGAAGTTATTATAATTGATGATGACTTCATTTCCTTGAACATGTAGCAAAAACTATAAATAAAAACTTTAAAATAAGAAATACAATAAGATGCTTATTTACCTATCGCACTTACAGGAATAATGTATACAAGCCCGTTTCCTCCAACATGTAGCAGACCCAAAATACGGTATGGCTCTGTAACAAAATATATAATGAAATGTTCACTTATTTACACATGGTGGTGGGTGAACATTGAAACCTCCAGAGGAATTGACACTCGATTGCGGGGTGGAAGAGGTTTTAATTAACGAGGTAGGACTGTACATGGGGGAGTAAATCAAGGTAAAAATCGCGCCCATTGAGGGAATAAAGTCCTCTTTTATTCCCGCCGCTAAGCGGGGCCATAAAAACCATTTCGCAACGGACTGACTATACAAGGGGGTGTAAAGCAAGATAAAGCCGCGCGCCCACTGGAGGCAATAAAGTATTACTTTACTCCCGCAGTTTGAAATTTCGCGCCATTTGTTCCAGGCAGGAGCATAACCACGAAAATAATCAACAAATTAAACAAGAAAGAATCTGGAGAATTATATTTTTAATTTAATACTAAAGTGTGGAAAATGAGCTACAACAGAAGACATAACAGCTACATATTGCCAAACACCACACTACATGGCAATAACATAAAAGGCTGCAGCAAAATAACTAAACATAATGACGTAATAACATAATAGAATCATGAAGAATCATGAAGCCAAATGAGGAAAAGGAACTACAATAGAAGATCCCATAGCTACAAATTTTCAAAGACCACATATATTTAAACAATGCAATACAATAATGGAGCAAATGATACCATATAAAGCTGCAGCAGAATGACATGCCTTATAACATAATTTATAGTAGTAAATTGTTAAACAATACCTTAAGAGACTGCTGCAGAAGCCCATGCTGCTTTGAAATGCTTCACACAATATTACATAAAGATTCTTCAAAATGATATACATTATACCATAAAGTATTTATAGTAATACATTGTTAAAGCAATATCTTAAGAGGCTACTACAGAAGCCCATACCACTTGGAAATACTTTATAACTTTCCTGGCAGCTTCAAGTTCTCCATATTTGTCAAGCTAACTGCACGAAAACATGGTAGATTTTAAAATAAGAAAAATTATGACATACAGTATAACATATTGTATTAATTGAAATAAATTGTTAAACAATACCATAAGAGACAGCTGCAGAAGCCTATACTGCTAGGAAATACTTTCTAGATGTCCCAGGCAGCTTGAAGTTTATATATTTGTGAAACATACCCAAGAAAACACAGAAGTCTCTAAATCAAGAAAAAAAAAAATAGGACATACATTATAATGTATTTATTGATATTTTAGATGCGGAGCATCCCAACAGGATTAAAAGACGAAAACTGCAAAAAATGCGCATCAAGATATTAAATTTTTATAGAGATTTTTTTAATCCCAACGAGTAATAATATTTTTGAAGAATTGATGATTTATCTATTTTCGTAAAATCGCAACGCCTGAATTGCATAATAGTATACAATTTATCCGAGTGCACACGAGCAGAATGTCGCGGCAAAACACAGTGACCAGGAAGTTTTAAATAGATATGTAGCGCGTGGAAAGTGTTATTTGCTAATAGCACATTTATCCAAAAAGTACACATTCACTATTCCTATTATTTGTTGCTAATATTTTCGAACCAATGGGGGCGCCTATTGTTTCTGCTGAGTTTGAAGTTTTTGGACAAGTACAGGGTAACTAAAATTATAATTTACAATAAGGTATCTATTACATTTTTGTAAAAATTCAAGGCTGTTATTTCACAAAATATTTGAAAGAACAATGTGATACATTGGATATTGGAGGTTGGGTCAAAAATACTAAAAAAGGTACTGTCTTTGGAATTCTTCAAGGCACAAAACCCAATGTGGAACTCATGTACGTATTTAATAAGTTTTATTTCCTTATTGGCATTAGTTGATTCGTGCATTAGTGCGAAATTAGTCATAGGCAGATCAAATGTGTTAATTTTAATTACACATTTAAATTACTTTTAGGGTCATGTGGCTTTCAAATACTGGATCACCTGGAAGCAAAATAGAACGCTGTGAGATGAGGAACTGGGCAAATCTAACCCGTCCAGAATTCAAAGGTTTTTCAGTACGTTTCTAATAAATGTTTCACCCCAGAATAATGCAAAGATGATAACTTATACATTATTTTATATATGCTTGATTTGAAATATAAATCGATTCTATTTATAACATAATGTGAAACGCGGAAGTGTGGGCCTTCAGGTTTGTGTCAACACATGCTTTTGCTGCCAAGTCAGCACTATTTCTTGTTTGTTTTCTTTCCATTGCCTTTCGCAATCTTGTCTTTTTTGTCGCCTTTTTTGTATGACGTGTCTAGGAGAATAATTGGAGTTTCATAGTAAGCGGGAATCTTTGCAACCATCAAGGCGATGCTTGTTTCTCGGTCAGGGAGTTTAAACAAAATACCTGATTTGGATGTCCAATCATTATAATTAATTGACTCAACCATTTTAAAGCCAACACGTTCCGCTAATCTCTGACAATGATGTGAGGTGAAAACACCTGTCGCTATTGGAATATGTAAATATCTTGCTAACTCAAATCCAGCGCGAAGAAGATAGAAGCCCAATTGTTTTCCACGATGCTCATCACTAATGCATAACAAGTAGTAGCGCAATAACGAATCGGCTTTGTAATCACAATAGTAATCCAATTTACGTTGCATAGAATTTTTAAATTCTATATAATTTTCATAAATACGACCACGATGTAAATTAGAATAACTAAATGCCCGTCCAAAATCCATTTTATTCACGATTGATAATAAACAAATACCAACTATGCTATTAGCATGTTCATCTATAAGCACCAATGATGAGTTATTATTCATAATTTTGTGAAGATGTCTAATAAACTCTTCAACAGATTCATTATCTTCTATAAATCCAAATATTTGAAAGAACAGCTCATTCTTAAAATAGTATTGCCTAATCAAATCTATCACAAATTCATGTTGCTCTGCTTGGAGATTTTCAATTCGATACCCAATGGCAATTTGTGCCCATACAATTGGACCAAACCTTTTGCATATACTCTTACAAGGGCATGGGCATGTCATAGACATCTTAAATTTTGTTTGCCTTTCAATTTTAAAACTTGAATTTAATGATATGACAGTAAAAGTAATTTATGGATCTGACTGACACTTACCTCTATTAGAACATCTAGGTTACTTATTTTATTTTGCCTTGATATATACAACATTGCTATTACTAATTTTCAAGGTGTATTCTATTCTGTGTTTGAATGACAGCATTAATTTGAACCTTGCAAGAACTTGGAAAGGAAATCAGTTGGCTTAGGTTCCCATGTTTCTTTAAAGTATGCCATAACATGACCTTTTTGCTTCCAGATATTTACTGTTTCTTTTAATTCCATTTGGCCCTTTAATAACATATTTGCATATTATTTTCAAGTATAGGGTATATTGTTGTAAATTTGTATACCTTAATAACCAGCATATCAATCACACGAACATCATCCAAATCTTTATGTTTTATGAATTCCTGACGAAGCTTACTTTTGCATTGAGCTACAGACTTCGGAATATCATAGGCCCTAACTAAAATTTAACAATAATATTAACCAGTGTTACATAAATTTTAGGTTAAATTACCGAGATGAGGAAGTTCCCGATACCAAGCTTTGTACAAATTTAACACTCGCTTTCTTGCTTCTTCGCGATCCATAGACAACAACGGCCTAACTTGACGCACAGCCGTTTTTGCAGCTTGTGAGGACATTTTAATAAATTATTGTTCAATACAATTATAAGAGAATGTGAACAACGTTGATATTATTCCCGACCCTCGCGTAACGAATGAAGATTACCAGCGTTGCCAAATATAATTGTCACCAGTGTCCCAATGTTGAATTCTACTCTTAATATATTACAATAGGCAATTAATTACGCGGAAAAGAATTGTTTAACTTTACATCATAATTTTGTAATAGTGAGTAAGAATATAAAACGGTCCAAGCATGTTTTTGTAATACAGAAGGTACTGGAAAAAGTAGATGATGTTAGAGTTATGTTTCCCACCATACACCCAGTGATTTCCATTTGGGTCTTGTGTTTATGGTTTCCTAAAGAGGATTTTCTTACTTTTAGTACTGAATGATTACATTTCTAAAATTCATTGCTTCTCCTAAGATCAAGCATGATGGAAATACCAGTGCAAGAAACCGGCATATCCAGTGTATTATATTTACATTTAGATACAATAACACATGAAACTGATAAAGCAATATTCAAGACTTTGCACGAGGAAAATATTCAGGTACAATACAAAATAAATAGTCATGTAATTTTATACCATCTATTGTTTGCAGGAAGTAAATCTAAATGACATTGGTCAAGATCCATTGCCATTCTTAAGAGAAAACCACCAAACATATAATGAATTGATTAAACCAGGGATAAATAGGTAAGTCTCTAATTGAATAAAATCCTGAATATAAACATTTTGACTATATTTTAGCAATACAAATGATGTAGTTAATCAATTGCCATCAGTAAATACAAAAATCAAAACAAGGAATGCTTTACAGAAATCCACAATTAAGAAACCAAATAATACTTTCAAGTGCCCATTATGTCAGAAAGACTTTGTTAAACAAACTCAATATGAGTTTCATATGAAGAAACACCAATTACCAAAACAGTTTCAGTGCCAGATTTGCTTGAAAGCTTATAATAAGGAAGTAAATTATAAAATACACATGGTAACACACACCAGTGGTGGGCCTGAGTGTCCAATATGTAATCGTAAATTTCAAAGGCATGCAAGTCTAAAAGCTCATTTGTTGGTACATGAAGTAAATGAATCTTATTCATGTCTACACTGTAAAGCAGAATTTGACAAAGAATGTGATTTATATAAGCATATGGATGCACATGAGGGTGAAAATATTGAAGTTCTCCCTAATGAGATTCCACTAAATTGTGCTTATTGTAATTATATGTTTTATGATAGTGACAAATATAAAGAGCATTTGCGTTTGCATATACAGGTAACATACACATGTGAAAATGCAAATTCAGAAATGTAATTGATATGAATCTTGTTTTAGGCGAAGCGATTTGTTTCTGGTGAAAGAACTCGAGCAAAGCGGAAAACCAAATTACGCGAATATCAGCATAAATGTCAATCATGTCCAAAAAGTTTTCCAAAATTGTGTCTCTTGGAACGACATTGCCGAGTACATACAGGCGAAAAACCATTTGTGGTAAGCTACTGCATAATTTATCTGTCATAAATGAACATGTTTGTTTTTAGTGCCCTAAGTGTAATAGAGGGTTTACCCAGAGTGGTACATTACAAATTCATTTAAATTCACATGAAGGAAAGAAGCCTTACCAATGTATGTTTTGTCCAGCAAAATTTGTTCAGAGAGGCAACCTTCGCGTGCACTTACTTAAAACTCATACAGTGGCTGCACCAGGTGAAAAATTGTATAAATGTTCTCATTGCACATGCGTTTTTAAGAAAATATCATCGCTAAATGGCCATGTAACTCGTGTGCACACTGCACGTTCGAAAAGTGAAGAACAAGAGATTTTAGATGTTGTGGCCAAACTTAAAGAGCTAGATAGAAAAATTTCGATGCAGCCAACGGTCAGATATGACACGAAGAAGGACAATAATCAAAATAGTATGCAAAGAACGGAAAAATCTAATATTACCTATGTAAAAATAGCGGATAATAGTATTAATGGTAATATTCGCACCTACCTACTGAAACAACGCACAGTAGGAGAACATCGATGGTATATTTGCTGTTTTTGCAATAAGGAATTCAAAAAACCATCGGATTTGATTCGCCATCGTCGAATTCATACTAGGGAAAAGCCATATCAGGTACAGTTTTGTTGTGTATAATGTAGTTTTTCATCAATATCGTTTATGTTATTTTTAGTGTCCAGAATGCGGTTTATATTTTGCTCAAAAATCAACTGTTACCAATCACATTGCAACTCATAGAAAAAATGAGTTTGAATGTGCTTCATGCAAGAAAAAATTTGGAACAACAAGGTCCCTTAATGTACATTTGAAGTGAGGTTTTGAGCGATGTTCTATCTTATTATGAACTAATATATTTATTGTAGGAAACACGAGGAAAATTCGCAATACTTCAAGTGTGTGGAAAGTGCCAAAACCTTTGGTACATTTGAAGAAATAAGTTCGCATATTGAACTTCAGAAATCGACAGATACTAATTTATTATTAGTTGAAAGCGAACAAGAACATCTCGTTAAACAGAAGCAACCTATGCTAGGGCCGTTAGTTGAAACTGACCATGGTATATTCTCCATTGCACCTCGATCAAATATTTCCAATATCCGCCCTTTTAAATGTTCTTTTTGTAATATGGCATTTAGTCGAAGAATGCACTTGGAACGTCATGAGGCTAATCACAGCAATAAGCGAGATTTTACATGTTCCATATGTTCAAAGTATCTATTAATAACGAAACTGATTAAATGTGGCCTAATTACTTTATGTTTTAGACAATTTGTTAGTGCCCAAACTCTAAAAGACCATATAATGTATCACATTAAACCTAGGACGTTTTCTTGCACAGTATGTAATAAGGCATTTATTAATGCTAGCATGTTGGAACGACACAGCTTTATGCATAGATCAGGCAGGCCTTTTATTTGCCCCTATTGCAAAAAACGTTTCAAGGCAAGAGAACATTGTCAAAAGCACATAGCAAGGCACAAAGCAAACATAAACCCCGTGGTAAAAATAATGAATGTTTTAAACGAACAATGTTTTATTCGATCTTCTTGTAGATAGCGGAAAGTGTAAATCCTCCTAATGAAGGAGAATCAGTTGTAATGGATAATTTGATTAATATTTATCCCCAACATGAGCAACTAAATGAGCAGGAAGATTTACAAGGCAGTCCAATTATAACAACTCAAATTGTAAGTAGATCTTTCAAGTGTTCTGTAATTGTACATATATTGTAAATTATTTCAGAATCAGGATGAAGCCCCCGAAATTCATATTCAAGAAAATGCGAGTTGGTTCTATCATATAAATAATATTCAATTCCTTGCAAATGCGAGTGTTAATGGACCAGTACCACAAATTAAACTTCCTGTAAGTATTTGTATTTGTACATACTTTATGGCAAATTCGATATTTATTTTAAGAATTCCGATATGTTACTGAATGAGATTAATGAAATTCAACCAACTACTTCAAATTACGCTCGAACTGAGCAAGTTGCAAGCTCTCCAATTGCCAATGATTTGTTTAGTGCCAATGCTTTGTTTAATCCGGTTCAGGCACCTTTGGATAATCATACTTTGGAAATGGCAAATAACGACAAAGAGATACAAGTTGATATAAACGATATAATTTGCGCTAACAGGAACCATACAGAAAATATAACAAATAAAATAATTTTAGATAATGTGCAAATTAGTAACGAGGTAGCAGAAAAAAGTGATATAAATTATTATATCTTGTCAAACCTTCTGCAAGCAACAGAACCGGCTGTTGTTGAGGCGGTTGAAAACTTAAAAAACACTAAAAGTCGCAACGAGGAAGTTGTTTTCTCACCATTGCGTACAAAAACTGCTAATTTCGATGGAGAAGTTGATCAAATTGAAACTACTTATGCAGAGACAGGAGAGCAAACAATAAGCACCACTGATGATTATGATGTGGTACCTTCAACATCTCAAACTACATCATCTTCTAGAGTACAATGTACCAGATGCAATAAGCAATTTAGCGACAGAAAACGATTAAATAAGCATTTGGCTTCCAAACATAAGGAACATGTTAGAAATGAATGTGACTTTTGTCACAAAGTATTTAAGAAGAAATCTGATAAGGTGAGTCAAGTTATTTAATTTTGTTACAACGGGTTATTGCAATCTTTTTAAAATGTATTTTAGGATAGGCATCTTAGAACGCATACTGGCGAAAAACCGTTTTCATGTCCAAAATGTGAGAAGTCGTTTGCTATTAAATCAACGTTGGTTTCACATCTGAGAACGCACAATCCTTGTGAGAATAAGGAATTTCAATGCAAAGTATGCAATGCATATTTGAGCAGTAAATCAAGTTTGAAATCCCATATTCTTGGCCATAACGACAAGCAACCATTCTTTTGCGAAATTTGCAATAAAAAATTTAAACATAAACATCATATGGCAGCACACAAACAAAGCCATGCAAATCGGAATAATGTTCCCAAAATGAGTGCCGTTAATATGTTGCAATCTATCGCATTTGAAACCAATAACAAAATTAACGAAGAGCAACAAATTATATATCAAACAGGAAATGAAGAGGTAATGCAGACTTTAATTTAAAAATAGTAAATTACAATTGCCGATTCTAGATATTTAGTCAAGAAAATCTATTTGCACAAGAAATTCCTATAATGGTAGATAATATGAACCCAGTTACTATTACACTGGCTTATAATCCTTCCAATTTGACAATGAAACATGATGAAACTGTAATGTTCTCCGACAAGTACACCGGAAGCAACGATCTATCTGACCAGGGACCAACAACCAAGGAAAAGAAATACCAATGTGATGTTTGTTACAAGTTTTATGTTAGTAAATCTGTGTTGCGAAAACATCAAAGGGCATTACATGGCGCTTACAAGTGTGACAAATGTAGCAAGGCCTTCAATTCTTTGGAGCTTTTGGAAAAACATTATAGTGTACACTATGGACACCGACCTTTTAATTGTACTCTATGTACAAATAGTTTTAGTAAAGAAGCTGACCTAAAAGTGCATTTGAAGAGGTAATTAATATTATCTAATTACTCATTCATTTTTTATCTTACTTCTCTTTTTTAGAATGCATACATCAGATTATAAATAACTGTTAAGTTTTTAGATTTTATCATTATAACTAAGACGTGTATTTGAATTTGTAGATTGTATGGAGAAAGCATGAAATAAGAAATAACACGTTATGTTTTATATTTATACTTTTTGTTTTATTGCCTTTGTGAGACCTCTCCCATTTGCCCTACTTTGCCAGCATGCAAAGCAGCATAAAAATAAATTCGCGCAAAAATGACAGAAATTGCAGGGTTAGAGGTAGAATATATTTCTCGAACCAATTAAAGAAGCTTATCTGCATAAAGCGTGGAAGTTGGCGCACATCGAGTGTAACGAGCAAGGAAGTCTCGCTGAAGAAGACACTGGCATCGCGTCCGCCGTGAACGATATCGTAAATATCAACGGGCCGCGCGCGTTCTCAGCCAAGCAAATGCTACAAAGTAGCCCATTCGTATGCAAGATGTGGGCTTTCCATCTGCCAGGATCTGTCAGTCACAATGGCTCTCGTTCCTGCTCCGGAATCTCCCTCTGGAGACCGGATCCTCGCATTGATACGACCAACTGATACTTCCAACTCTCTTCTTCAGCGTTCAAATCCTTTTTATTCCGAGATCCTGCAATGTAACAACAATCCGACGTTGTCTACTCGAAGATGGCGGAAAAGTTTAAAGCGAGAATAGATTTTGAGGATGCGCTGTTTTGCCTGGAGGAATTCTTCAATTTTATTAAAAAGTGTCGAAATATTGCTCGTTTTGTTATGATGATTTCATTTGATAGTAATTGTATCAGTATAATAATCCTTACGCGGGCAAAACTTTATGCGAAGTTTAACACAATAAATTCGTGTGATATGTTTTCCTTTTATGTATAAGGTCGAAATATCCTTAGGCAATTTGTTAACTAAATATATAAAGGCAGATGTAATAAAATAAATAAAAAGAGCAGACAGAGGCTGGCGTTCAGTGGGCAGGGGGTTGCGCGCGCGCTGTCTCGTTGCGCCCGCGAATTTTCTCCTCTTTTATGTAGTATCCCGGCGCGCAAAATAGAAAATAAATCTCGAAGACGTTTTGCCGAGCGCGCCGTACTGCACATTGGCTTGGCTGCCGCCGCCGACGTCGTTTCGCGTACGCTGCACGGTCGTCTTCTACGCGGGTCGCCGTAATATAAATGTAGGTTGGGTTGTCATAAATAGAAGCAAGTTTACAAGAATTAAGGAAGGGCTCCGATTTCTGGAAGGAAGCAGATATATTATGATGAGAACGACGAGAATGCTTCGGTGGTCGGGAGGCCGCCACAACCGCCACCGAGAGGCGGCAGCGGAGCGAGAAAAAAGGGCGCATCATGATATGTTTATGCGAAGTAGAAAAACGAAACGGGCGACGGAAAGCAGTCCCACAGGAAATGTATTTACACCCGGAGCATGCTCGTAGTCCTCGGCGAATTTTTCGAACGTGCGTGGCCCGATGGCCTCCGCAAAGGACGGCGAGCGTAAAGCATTCTCTCAAGATATACGGGTATAGTTGGCACAAATTATTTTCAATGGTGGTCCGCCCCCATGCGATGGGATTAGGATTAAAATTATTCGACGGCTCGGGGGCGGTTTAATGTGCGATATTTAATTAAATGGAAAGTGTGAATACGAATTCGTCTTGGGTAATCATCCAGCGAACATCTCCCCGAATTAATCCATCCGAAATGGAAGTTCCTTCTCGAATAAACTTGCGACTTTTCCGACATACTTATTGGCGGAGGCGGCAATTCCAGGATAGGAGTGCCGCATTGACTCTGATTTAAATCTAGACATTCATGACCCACGGAGAAAAAGGGTTACTTATCCCATCTCTCTATAGTTTGGGTGCGAAGATTCATGGTATTGCCCGCAATGGCTTTTCTTTTAGCGCATTTGCGACGCCGAGCAAACAATTGGAGGAATCGTCGCCGGTCGGGAAAAAGAAGCAGAACGAGGGACATGGGCGCTAATAGAAGAAAAAGAATTTATCTGCAGCTCATTTGCATTTCTCAATTGCCGAACTACTATTATTGCTCCTCGTCGAATGAAATGCGCCAACTTCGAGAGAAGGGTGCTTTCGAAAAATGTGAATTGCATACAACTAGCTCGATTAACAAAAATAATGCTATTTAATTTAGTCGGAAGTAAATTTTCCTCTGTTGTTGTTTATTTCTTGGTATTGGAAACGAAGGACGACACAATGGCATTCCGTAAACGCGCATTTAAGCGCATTCATTTTTCTTGCTGAACGCGCGGTGCTCGCTTCAGTGGAAATCGTTGCGAAATTTACATGTTTAAAGTGCAACGCGCGCTGACATGAATGCCGCACGCTTTTTAGCGTGTGTGTAGTCGAGTATATCAATCGCGGTGTCGGCTGTTGATATGCGAATATCTACTTTATGGGCCACCTGTTGAGCCAGCAACCGCCACCACGGCCGCCATCGCAGCCGCCCCCCGTAAGCTAACGGATTTAACCCCGCACTTGACGAAAGCCGCGTAGCGTGCCGCCACCCGACCGAATAAGTGGAAGCGAAAGGGCAATCGTTGGGCTACTTGCTTGCCATCCGCTTCGGTGGTGGTGGTGGTGGTGGTGGTGATGGTGGTGATGGTGGCGGCAGCCCCAGTTGTACAAATGGAAAAAGAGCGAAGAGATGGAAAAAGCCACTGTAAACTGTATTAACTTTCCCTCTTCAAGAGGCCCGAAAAGAACTCTCAATAAACGCGCCAACGTTTTGAATAAACTCGACAACATTTTCCTTTCGTCCTTTCTTTCGGGTCTTCCAAGCATTTCTTTTTTTGTGGGTATTTGAAAACAAAATATTCTTGCATGTATGTTTAAAAGTTCATCTCATGGCGTCGGAATGAGATGCAATAAATTAAAACTTCCTTAACGTTTCGCACCAGCAATTAGGGACGCAGACTGCGATATTTTATTGTGAGAACTTTTTAAAGAATTGCCGATCGGAGGATAATTAAAGGGAAATGGGACGGCAAGGAAAGGATGAAAGTTGCAATAGTTACTGCGTTTGTGATGTATGGTTCTGGTAGCCTCTGGTAATGGCTGTAACAGTGTGCATTCTGAGCGAGAATATAACACGAATAAGAATGAACGCATTAAAAGTTATTAGGTATTACAAGTTACCTGTCCCTAGATAATAACAAGCCTTAATTATCCCCATATTATTACAATTAAGAATCTGCTATGAATTATTCTAATTGTGGAAGCTCTGAGCAAGGTTTAATGTCTTCTTTATTGCCTTTTTTCAAATGTCAACTTCTTCATTTTCTGATTTGATAATTGACCCTGCCGTTTTATAGTTTGCAAATAATTTCAAAATTATGTTACTCAATATCCGCTTGCAAGTTGTAATATAAAAAATGTATAACCCCGCTTCGATTATTCAGCAGGGTATTGACCATTCGCAGAAAGTCCGAGTTTTATAAGCATTGGAAGCCATTTGAAAGATGTCTGCACGTTACTATGTGCAGAAGCACTGATAAGCTGCGGGAATCTAGTATCCTCGGCGAAATAATTCAGTGAATACGAGATGAAATCGTGGCAGTATTCTTTGCACTGCTGTACGTTTGGCGGCAGATACGTGTCCACACTTCGGCCCTTACCTCCATCCCTTAATCCAACAATATATTCTAATGATACAATGAGGTGGGCAATAAAACTTGAAGGTAATTTTCATACGAGCGCGGCGAGCGGTAGCGCAACGGCCGAGGCGACGAGATGGAACGACCGGAAGGTGTCAAGATAGGACCAATTTAGAGCCCAATTGGATCGGAGTAATGCGACTTCTAAAGGATTGTTCGCGTGAGCCCGCGCTGGGGGAAAGAGGACACTGGCCAGATAGAATGAACGTTTCGGAATCGTATAGGACATTAGCCTCGAAAACGACCGGACACGAGAGGATGCCTGTCTGCCCATCTACCTACTTGATCCCAGTTGGGGGTGGGATGGTGGTCAACGTCATCGGTTGGGGTTACGAAGAGAAGAAGAGCGCCAACACAAGCGGAGTTCAGATTGGAGCTATTTGAAACTCGCGTACCGAAAACTCTAATTAAAACATTCATCTAATTTGTATGTTGTTCAATGAGGACAAAGAACCAACAAATAAACTGCAAAATTGATATCTGTACCAACTTTCTGAATGTTTTATCAGATAACCTTCTCGAATGGTTTATTCAATTCTTATTTGTTGGTACATTTGAGGGAAAAATGTTCGACTACTTGGGGTTTCCTCGGACGACACGAAGGGAGAAAAGAACGGGTATTACGAGTGAAATGTTGTCGGCAATATTTGCATTGGATCCTTATATGGTCTGTAAGCTATTTATCCTTGGAGGAGATCTCTGGAGCACTTTTGAGCTGGTACGATGCGGATGCGATTACCCGAAGCCATTCGGGCTGATTCACGGCCACCTTGTGACATGCCTCCATCAGACCGAACCATTTCTATGCAAATCCGAAAGGGCTCACAGAGCAGCCAGCCACCGAGCCACCCAGCCAGCCAACTTGCCAATACAACTCCGCATGCACTCACCGAAGTCGCCTCTATCTGAAGCCGGTGGCGTGTGTGCAACAATACTTCTATCTCTAGTAGATGGTTGCGATCAAGCGGTAATGCCATCCCCACGATTACCACCCCCTCGAAGCCAGCAGCTAGCACCATCACCGATGTCTGATGCAGCAGTATTAGTGCGGCTGCTCTGTTTATCCCATGGCCCCAGTGCAACTGCATCGCCGCTAAATTAACCCTATCTACTCGGTTCCTAACCAGCGACTATATCAGCCATTTTTAATAGCCGGAGCCCTTCCATAATGCCACTCGTTCTTTATTTATTATTACACTAATAACCATCCACCGTCCGACATTATTTCCACTATGTAAATAATTATTTAAACAATGCGAGACCGGCTACATTTGCGTATTCCCGAACGTACCCGTTGGATGGAAGGCGGGATGCGTTGTGGTGGAAGCCGTGAAATTTACGTTGGGGGTGGTCTTTCGCAGCCGCAAGCGGTGGAATGGCAATCATCATTTCGTATGCCGGCGGCTCTTTTTATCCGCTCCTCTTTTTTAAATGTTTTTATGTGTTAATACAGAGCGGTCGCCATAAATGCAAGTTGTTGAACGGCGGTTGGCGTTAGCATTTAGAGGGGCGCAGAAACAACGTACCTAATTATTTTTTCCGCGCCGTTATATTTGGCCAAGTACGTGCTGGTTCGTCTTTGTAGGTCGTTGGGTGGTGGTTATTGGTCTTTTTGAAGGCTGGTAACCGCTCACTCTCCACCGCCCCCCACACTGAAGAGATAAGGTGGCAGCGTATAAAAGGCGTATGTGACTACTGGGTCGGGTTATTATATATGTAATTGGGCGCATTCCCGGCACGTAGAAATCCTGTCCATCACGATGACCAGGACTACGGGTGCTTCTCACCCGCTGGCGGGAGATATACCTGGGATAAATAGGATACGTCCTGTCCCGGTTCGCTACGCGCCCAACTGCATATATACATTCAACAATAACGACCCAGTCGCAGTCGTAAACTTTCATATAATACAAGATATAAAGTCCATAGGCATTTGGACGTGGACGTGTTCGCGATAGGTGTCTTTCATGTTTTCCACGGGAGATAACCCGTCCGTAA
>JARJDZ010002946.1:0-54185 GCA_030264555.1 Aleochara sp. GC000083
AAATTCTTAAAATCGTTCGAGTTTTCTAAAATTTTCATATCTCCGGAACTAATGGACCGATTTGGATGATTCAAATGGCATTAATAGTATTTTGTCGAAAAAATAACATTGGTCGTGGTCCCAAAACCCTGCGGGAATTAGAAATACCCGAACTTAAAAAATGGGTCCCTAAAAATGCAAAATTTTCGCTTTTTTTTCGCTCTTTAACTGCTTATAACTTTTAAACGGTTGAACCAATTAAACTAAAGTTAGAAGCAAATTGTAGGTCTTGACGAGTACTTTCCAAAAATCTATGGGTTTATGCCCTTTTGGCCATCGGGAGACCAGAAATCGCGTTCGAAGAAAAAAATTGAAAAAAAAGTTTGTAGCGAAAAAAACGATATGAAATTCTTAAAATCGCTCGAGTTTTCTAAAATTTTCATATCTCCGGAACTAATGGACCGATTTGGATGATTCAAAGGACATTAATAGTATTTTGGCGAAAAAATAACATTGGTCATGGTCCCGAATCTGTCCGAGTTTCGGAAATATCGGTACTTGCAAAATGGGGCACCTACGACATTATTACTACGCAAAAATCTATCCCTACATTAATAATTGCATACTACACGAATTCACTGTCCCTGGAAATGTTTAAAATAACAATTCTACATCTTTCTGGCATTGAAATACATGCTAGGTAAATTTACAATTTGCACATTGAACAAACAAGCCGTTTCAAAAAAAAACACTCGCATGCACTCCGTATCTCTTGCACGAACGAACGGCGTGCAAGTAAATAAACAAATATCAAATATTGTGCGCTAGACAGAACTACTATAGACATCTATGGAGCAATATTTATTATTTAACAGTAATTTTAACGTTTAATATGCCCGGAAATTATTGCAGCTAGTGTACTCGGTACTCCGTACGAAAATATTAGTCTTCATCGCTCCACACATTTCACATTTCATATCATCATGTCGCAGCCGGAGAAAAACGTATATTTTGATTTAATTTGCAGCAAATTTCATCAAAACGTGCATCGTTGGCTGCACCAACTACAACTTTCCCGGAGAAATAATACAACGAACGTATGATGTACGGGGGGCGGCGGGCAAGGTCGGGTGCAAAGAGTCCAATTGGCAATATGTTCGCCCTGTATTTTCAATGAAACCACCCCCATCCGAATTGCGGCGGTAAACATTTCGAAAGCATCGTAAACGCGCGCGGCCGTAAAAATAGTTTCGTATCGATAATAGGCGTTGTTGTTTGTTGCACTGCATCACGAGGCTCGGGGACGTAACGAGCAATGCGAACAAAAGCGAGCACGGAAAAAAAAGAAGCACGCCGGTGACGGCGGCGGCGGTAAAAGAAAATATGAGACATTCCTTGCACGAAATGAAACGGCAGCCGGGGATAATGGCAGGCGAAGGACTCGCTCACCAGGCGCACTTCATGCAACATAGACTCATGTGAACATTCGCCAACAACGACAGCGGGGGCGGCAGTGGCGGCGGTTCGTTCAGCGCCCATGCATGCGGGTGTGTTCAATTGTGTTCGGCCGGGACGCTTCTTCGACACGCTGCGGTTTTTCACTTTATTGGAAAGCACACATGCACGACGTGCCAACGCGCACGAAGAGCCGGGGAAAAAAGACAGAAACGCCGCCCCACGAACACATCGACAGCCGGAGATAAGATCGACAACATACCAGCGCGCTGGGGGGTGGCGCGTTCTAGCGGAATTCCATCAGGTCGGGCCCGGTCCAACAAGCCAACAAATAACGGACGCCCAGCTATCTCCGGTGGCGGCGGCGGTGGCGGACATGGTGGCGACGGACGTGCACCACTCAACACTCAATGCGCAACAACGATGACACGTTCGAGCGGACTATTTGGGCGCTTAGACGGCGGGTGTTATTGGAAAACGGACGAGGTGGCTGGCGGACACCTTCGGCGGCGGCGGCGGTGGTGGCGTGTAACAAATGCCCACCCGGGCTTTCTAATGGAAATGCGGGCGAGACGCGCAATTGATGTCTCCGTGCACCGCACCCCATCGATTCGACGATATCAGCGAATATGTTAATTGCCGGCACGAGCCACTCCGAACGTCGTTTATCTCCGCTCGAACCGCAATAACGTCCCGGCTAAAATACGCTCCGAATGCTAAAGAAGTTCCGTTTTTTTTTCGTGGGTGGTGGTCTCCAAGGGACGACGGGTTGCAAACGAAGACCAGCCGAGTGCGTGTAATGCGCGCAACAACCGCCTGCACAGAGTGAATGAACATCAATGGGGGTGGCGGTGGCTGGGACCACCGGCTCCAGGATAAATGTAATGGCACAGAAGTAATACGAGTCGGGGGTGGATTGGGGCATTTGACAAAGCGGCTGCCGCCGCCGTCGTCGCATACCGAACCGGAATTGAAACGCCCGCCGATGGACCGCACGTCGAATTGTTTCAATTGCTCCAATTGCCCCCGCATTCATCGGCAAATTAGACGGAAATTTCGAACGGAAATTGATTGTTTCCACTGCGTTGATTGGGCCCGCCGCGTCGACGAAATTCGCATCGATCTGCGCGCGAAAAATCGCATTTGCTAATTAACCAAGAAACTTGTCTGTCACACGCCGGCTTTCATATCAGCGCATGCGAGTTGGGGGTGGCGAATGTGCGCGCGAATGGGAATTAAAGTAGGACGCGGGTGGCGGAATGGGGGGCAATTCTCGAATTGCGCTTTACAACTTGTAACGAGCCCGGCGCGCTAATGGTCCACCACTTTGCAGTTTATATTCACTTAAACACCGCCGCCGATGCCGCCGCCAATGCCGCCGCCAATGGCGAACGCGATCAATTCCGCGAAAATTATGCATTAAAATCCAATTTGCATGGGTGGAACTTCGAGGACAAAACTCCCAAGTGTCAATTCCCGAGCGGTTATGCTTTCCGTAATAATCGTAATTCGGATGTGCACGCAAAAAGACGCCGTAAATTATTGTTATAAACCCCCCTCCACGAATAATGATATCCTGAATTATTCGATTTTGTGATGAGCACTCGACATCAACGTTGATTGCCATCTTTACCATCGCGACCATTGGACATGCATGTAATTGAATGTGAAAACTAATTTTCCCGTCTGCCAGATGGGCTTAAACGTACGAAACAAATGCGAAGCGCAAAAATGATATGCGACTACTTCTGACATCTGGAATGCAAGGATAATGCCCACACGCATCCGTTTCAATTAAGCTCACAATTACGCGTCGGCGTTTACACGGCGTGCGCAAACAGGAACCGGAAGCGAAGCGCATCACTCGCAGATGTTGATGGCGTGTCAATGTTATGATTGCATTATGCATGCGAGGCGGGCTATTGACGCCGAACACACAGCCGCCCCCACACAGCAGCTTACTGTTGCGACTTCACGTACGGCCGTGTGTCAAATGGCTTTGTCCGAGTGGGCTGAATGCCGCCGCCTCCGTCCGATATTACTCGGACACCTATTCATTTACGCAATAAGCCCGCTAATTGCCGGTCGATGCTGATGGACGTGTTGTTGCAGAGCAAACAGGACGCGAGTGACGATACGATGGTCCTTACATTTTAGCTCCCGGGATGTGTACAAAGAAAACGTAATTGGGATGCATTCGCTGTACGGAAAGTGCGCAGATACTTATTGAGGCTTCGGTTTGAAAGTTTCCCTTTGAACGCGCTCCCAGAGATAAACGTTATCTAACTTTCCTAATTAGTTTCCGGGTAGTTTTTCACAATCGGGGATAAACATAATTACCTCGAAGTCGGATTCCTTCCTGAATATGTTTACGCGGTATACAACAGGGGATAATTCCTTTGAATTTCATGTCGGTAAATTGCCAACAAGATTTTTCCATGGGTAATTCAACCAGCAAGTAAAATACGCCCTTTGCAATGCAACGCATATCTGTATATACGATAAAGATGGACTCACTTTGGGGATGATGATGGTTGGTTCCCTGAAGAAGTCCTCCAGGTGGAAACTCGTCTGAAACTAAAAGAAAACGAAGTTAGAACTAAAAGAAAATGAAGTTAAAACGAAAATAAAAGAAGTTAAAACTAAAAGAAAATGAAGTTAAAAGTAAAATTAAAGGAAGTTGTAACTATGAATTGAAACAAAAAAATTTGTGGTTTCCAGGTTCCTATTGCCTGGCGAACATCGACCGGTTGGAGCTGGTGATGCCAAGGTACGCAGTGCGCGGTGGAGATGTTGTCCTCAAATGCGAGCACAGTGTCACCCCCGAACAACTCTACAAGGTGGAGTGGCAAAAGGCCGGGACGAAGATCTTCCAGTACATCAAGGACCGCAAGCCCCCGTATCGTTACTTCCCGATGAATGGCGCCGAGCTGAATGTAAGTACCGCGGGGGCAGTGCCACCCCCTATCAATCTTCGATGGGGTTGCGCGCACTCGGCGACAGCACGCATCCGCCGAATCGATACTGGCCAATTGGATTCGCCACGAGAGCGTACGTTAACGGGTCCAAATTGATATCGAATTTTCAGCATATCTCCACGAATGTGCTGGGGGGCAGTGCCTAGGGCACACCACCACACGCCGTGAAAGCAGCATTCAATTAGCAGTAAATTGCAGTTTCATTTCGCATCATGCATGCCTCGAACGCGCATGGAAAAGATGTCGCCGTGTAATTGCGCCCGGATGTATGTCGAGTAATGTTGCCGCCCCCGCTCCAGGTCTGGCTACAGGTAGGTACAAGTAAGTACAAGTGAGTACAAGTGAGTACGTTAATTACACCGATGGGAGTGGTGCACCAGGTCGCTGCATCCGCATGGTTCGTGGAGATATGCGCAGAAATGCGCAGAGATGCGCGGATATGCGCGAATTTGCTGCCACCCCCGTTTCCGTACTCAGAGCTCACTGGAGAATGCAATCGGCTGGCCAGCAGCATGGATGATGCGTGCGCTAAGGATGTTTTCAATTTAAAGCGAGCGCCCCGGAGAAGAAGTCGCAGCTGCTGGAGGCGGCCGACGGGCGGCGGCGGCGTGCGATGAAATAAACAAGAAGCCATCCGCGCCGAAGACTGATATCGCGTACGAAGGCTACTGAATAAAATATACCATGAATACACAATCGCCACAGGGAGAGCGGAGCGGAACCAAATAAGGCTGGCGAAAAACTCGTCGGCGGAGGCGGCGAAAAAAGCGGCAGAGGAGGACATCTCCGAGGCGGCGCGAACCAAGATTGGCATTCAGGGTCGATGATGACATGCCTGGCGGATTGCGCCTGGGGGCCGACATTATCATGCATGCTAATATTGACATACACGTAGTTGATTCATGATTAATGCAAATGATAAATTTCAATTTGGCTCGCTTGCGAGAATGCAAATACGATGCGGAGTTGTACAGCGACGTGGAGGTCCTAGAAGATACGTGGGGTACGTAACGAAGGGCTGGTCGAGTACAGTGGAGATATGTCAAAAATTCGATATCTGCCGCCACCGAGAACAAACACTATAAATGTATGAATAAAATAACGAGCAACTTTCCGCTGGTTTCACCCGGCGCGTTTTGGGGTTACACCCTGAAACCGCTCGGTGTAGGTTGTTATACTTTGTTGTGTCAAGAAGTGATGTGAAATTATTATGAATTCGTCCTCTTTTCCAGAAAGCGAACACCAGCGACAAGCAACTACATCTGACCAAGCTGGATTTTGGCGCTTCCGGTTCGTATTCGTGTGTTGTCTCGATGGATACGCCGATCTTCAGCAAGGATTCAGAAAGCCAGACACTCACTATTATTGGTAAGTTATCTAAGAAGTTTTGGAAACGTCTCAGAAGAGTTTCAGAAAAGTTTCAGAAAAGTCCCAGAAAAGTCCCAGGAAAGTCTCAAAAATCTCAGAAAAGTCCCAGAAAAGACAATGCAACATTTTCAAGGAAACAAAAAAGGCAAAAGTTGTCAAGAGATCGGTTGGAAAAATTGCTTCTAAAGAGTTGTAGTAATTAGGACAATAAATAGATTTTGGGCTTCGAAACTGGATCTTAAAGTTATCTCAGGAAAAGAAGTTCGGATTTGAAATATTCAAAGATTGCTTTCCGGGGGAAGAAAGGAAGCAACCCTGCAAATGTATGACCGACTGCAGCATTTCGTTCGGTTCGGTTCGGCCGAAAAGTTTTATCATCGCCCGTATCTGGGAATTAGTTTGAATAAGAGAGAGTTGAATGGGCGAGTTTCTCGTAGCATATCGATTCCATGCGGCTCGATGCCAAGTTCTGCAGGACGGCACAATGCAAAGGTGATTGTTAACCCTATGTCAGTGTGTGTGTGTGTGTTGAAGATATGCGATCCGGCTGGCGGTGGCAGCGGGCTGGAGGCCGCCACACGCACGCCGAAAAGTAGGCGACCGCCCCCGCCAGTAGTAAATTCAAACGTCACAAGTGATCAGAAATTCCTTATCGGCGGGCCCATTGTGTATACATGTAGTTAAGTGTATTCGCAAGATAGGAAGCGGCGCTGTCCTTGCGCGACGTCACCGCCGCCGTCGTCGTCGTCGTCGAGACCTGCACGTGTTCGCTGCCGCCCCCAGCACACGAATTCCCCAGTCGCGAGGCGCGCTTTCAAAGCATCGGAAATACCTCACATCGCATCTATTACCGACGAGGTTGGGACGCGCGAGTGAGAGGCGGCATGGTCCTATATGAGATCGATACATGTCGTAGACGCGCTTTTTTATTGTCGAACATTAAATATCTCCTGCAACTATGCGCGCTTTGGACGGGTACGTATTCGCGATAAGGATGCTCGGCGTCTTCACCGCCGCCGCCGTCGTTTTATGTCCAGATGAGGGCCACGGAAATCGAGCCCCTTCCATCGGGCGCGCACGCCGATACAAAATTGATGCGGCCTGCATTCACAGGGCACAAAGCCACCTCAAATCTAAATTGCCTCAGCGGAAGAGACCTGCGGGATAACGAGGAAATCAAAGAGCAAATATTGAAAGTCGCCGACTTCTTCGACGACTCTCTTTGTTGGTCCAGGTCCAGGACGCGTGATTGAAGTCAAGGAATCTGCATGAGAAATACCATCGATGATGCGAAATCAAAGAGAGCATCTGTTTTCAAGAAATATTGTTTCGATTCGATAAATGACGAAAAAAAAAACATACATGAAACAATTTATCCCACGTAAACCAACTGTTGACATATTTACACGACCATTGAATAATTCCGCATACGTGTAATTTGCTTTGTACACAGCTACAAAAAGACCGGAAACAGAGAGATGAAAACGGCCAAAAAAGTTTCGAGTTTCGCGTTTGATGTCATTAATTTAAGGGCATGCAGCCGAACTGCCATCGCATCGGGGAATTGGTTGGAGTGTGCATTTTGATTCGCGATTCGAAAGTCGATGCTGTCTTCAGGGGAGAACTTCCGGTGCGCGCCGGTCGAGTGTTATGGGTCGCGCGAAAGCCGCGCGGAAGATAAACACGCTTGTTGTTTGATCGCATAAATTTGATTTGGAAAGTATTCCATTGTTTATCTAATATTTGAATTGAAAATTTTTGGGTCGGGTGCTCGCACACACACACACGCAACGCGCAGCCCATTTCGGATGTCTACTAATGCACGAAACTTTGTTTTGCTGCCTCCGTTAGCCACGATCGAAGGGAAAAATGTCTGGGGGACTTTCTCCCGAAACGACGCATTGAGAGGAGGCTCACGCAACTTTGTGATTTGATTTGAATCGTCCTTTTTCCGCCGGAAAGTTCGAAAGGGTCATCTTGTTTTGTCCCATCTCAAAAAGTATAATTATAATTAGGAAATGAATTTTTCTGGTGATTTTATGAAGATGCCCAAAAAGGGCAAAGAAGTAAAAGTTGTGGGGGTGGAATTTCAAAATTACAACAACCCATTCTGTTTCGATTTGCAGAGCCGCAGGAAAGAGATCCAAGCATCACGTTCGACAAGAATACGTACGAGGTGGGCGACGTCCTGCAGGCGAACTGCACGACGGCGGTGGCGCGCCCGCCGCCCCACATTACGTGGCTAATCAATGGAGTGAAGGTATAATCACCACCCATACCTTGGCGCTAATCCACACGCCGAACCATGATAGGGGGTGGACGACTTCAATTCGGCATCGATTTTCCGGTTTGGCAGTTTCGGCGCCTCATTTGCAATGTAAAACTGCACGCCGAAACAATCGCGCTTAATTGCCGTCGCCGCAGATTAATTCATTAATTTGCGTGCGGTCACCGAGTACACCCACGCATTCAGCCCACATCGGGGTGTCCCCGGCCCATAATTCCGGCCATCTATTGTCGATCAATCAGGCTAATAGCGGTGTGCTGTTGCCCTTCTTCCAGGTGGACGACGCGCTGACGCGGTCCTTCTCCAACGGCCGGATGCACGGCCATGGCTACTACGAGCAGCGCTCATCCGCCATGAAGCAATTGTCCATCGAGGTGTCGGAACTGCACGTCGGCGATAATGGCGAGTTATGGTTGACGTGCATGTCGACCATCCCCGGCTACATCGGCCCCAAGGAGAAGTACGCCGACGAGCGGCGACATTCAATTCGCAGTAAGTTTTCTTGGGCCGGCGGGGGCGGCGTTGGGACACATTCATTATACGCGTTGACATTGTTTGCGTTCCCGGGACGCACGGTGGAATATAAACCGAAATAAATCCTTGCCGACCACCTTGCACCCCCATTGCCCATATCTTCTCTGTTGCCGCCTCCCGTGAAGACGCACAAGTGCGAGCGGGGAAGCAATGATGACATTAATCACTCGGTCGTATTCTTTCGGGCTTTCAATTTGTTGCCGGTGCGGTACTTAAGTTGGCGGCAAAAGTTCCTTACGCGCTCGCATTTGTCGCCGCTCTTGCCGCCTCCCGATTGCAATCTGCCGAGGTGGCGGTAGGAGTCCGGGGGCAGCTGTGCAGCATGCGCTTCTGTTTCAGTCGAAGTTGTCATGACCGAAATACCAGCTGAGATCAAGTCGCCCGACAACACCAATCTCGTCGAGAACGTCACGGCGAGCCGGCAGGCGCGATTGCAGCACGATCGATCGCTGCTTGCTGCCTGCTGGGCACTGGCGGCCCTCGCCGCCAACTGCCGCCTCCGGCTGGGCGCGAAGACATAATCGCGCGGCGGCGACCACCATCCGCGCTCGCCGGCGACGGCTGCAAGTGATCTCGACTACGAGGACGCTTTCCAAATCATCAAACACCCGCCGCCGGCGCGACAAACGCAAACGAACAAACTGGGGCGACTACATAAAAGATATATTATAAATACATAAAGATATATTCTTGTAATTAAGAGATAACTAATCTGAGAGAAGATATTGCGAATGCGACTCCGCGGCAGGACGAGCGCACCTAGCGAATCATTGACTAAATTAAGGAGGTAAATGTTTTATATTTATTAAATAAACAGAATTATTATGATTACTATTACTACGACGAGAAACTGATGACTAAACGTTAACACTTGTCTGAATCGACGTTCTTATGATACAGATAAATGGATATGATATAGAGAAGATAAGAAATCGCTAAAAATTATATTGCATATGAATATGAGTATATTGGATGTAAGAAGCTGGGGGAATCCCCTCAGCGAGGAGTCAATCAATGATTGCGCTGGACGACGCAATGGATCGAAGTTCGGCGCTAGATCGCCCCCGCATTTCATAGACTGTTCGGCTCGACATTCCAGACGTCGATAAGCATGCGATCGAATGTGTCAATCGATCGATTGCTTCGCCACCCTCACACCCAACCCCGCCAAAAGCCGATAGACGCTAATCAGTAGATGAACGCGCGCGCGCTTGTAAAATTTGCTTGCGTTATCGTAGCCGGCACGAGGCGGTCGTCTCATGAGATGAATACTTCCGAAGCAGGATTCGTTCGACAATCGTGCAGCGACACGCAGCATGGCATAGGGGACGCCACCTCTGCCAATTAGCCGCCATGCCAACGCAAAACGCAGAAACTAGCGGTTTTCGAACTAGTAAATAATCAATCAAGAAACACAGGCAAAAACACTCTCCGGAAATTCCAGCAGAGCAGGGTAAAACGCAGGACGAGGGACATTTATACATAGACGAATTAGGGAAACGATGGGAAACCAGACACAAAATGCTACTAACGTTACTACAAACAAGAGCAAGAAATATTTACTATATGGATGAGATTCTAATTTTCGACTCAATCTACTCTACTCTATACTCTATGAAAAGTTTAAACAATAATTACATTTCCAACTGCATCATTAATTCGATGGTGAGTAGTAAAAATGAACCGATTCTATCCCAAATTTAGTAAGGAACAGAGTGTGAAACTTCACCTGATTGTAAAGTTGTGTTAGAACCGGTATATTTATACTACATAGTAGGATGCTTCAAGCAGAAAAAAGTTGAAGAGCTTTCACCAGGACGAAAATTGCGAATGAAGGATTTCAAATTTCAAAAATAATGCATGTGTGGTTTTGGGTCTTGTTCAAATTTGGCTTCAAATATTCAAATTCCCTCCCGGCTCAATAATGACAATGACAAAGTTGTGTAAACTTTCTGAGTTAACCATAATGACAACAGAAATTAAGTTTGCTTCAACACAACTCTAATTTGTTGAGAAGTTTTCAGCGTATCTTCTAAATTACTGAATCAAATTGCTTATGAATTAAAAATCAAATAACCAGTTTTAAAAATATCTATGCAACTATCGTTGCATCGATCCTGTTCATCTGCCAATTTGGTTAATTCCATTCTGCAATTGAGGAATTTGCTTCGGTTAAATTTATCTTACTATTTACGGTGCAGCATGAAATATTTAGGAGCCATAGACTTCATTCGATATTCATTGTCCTCTGGAGATTCACCACGAGCTCAAAGGCCTTCGGTTTTGTAAATTATTGTCTTATCTTTCGGGTAAACATCTTTTGATATCCATGAATTCAATTCCCAAATTTTGGAAAATTTAGTATTTATAAATCGACTACGGAAATTTGCTACAAATTGAAATGATGAGGTATCTAAAAATGGATCCTTGGGGCTTGGATATTTTTAGAAATCTAAAATTAAATTGGCTAATTAACTTGTTGAACCTCCATCTGATCTTTTAATTACTTTGATAAAAACTAAATTAGGATCCTTCATCAAGGCATAAATATCGAATTAGTTAACGTTCGTGGAAGGGATAGATAAACGCTTATCAAGCAAATGGCAAATGGCGAATTTCGTACGGGATTAATTATAATAAATCTGTCGAATGGGCAAGTGAACAGTTTCGTTTCGAGTTATTATAACCGGGATGGGAATGCGAATGTTTGTTATTTTTAGCCCCAGAAACAGATCAATAGAATCGTGCAGAATCGCAAGTACATGCTGGGCCAAAACATTGCCGAAAAAGCGAACGGCGCGACCGAAACGAATGGAAATGACAAGCAAGCATAAATAATTTCCCGTTTGGCGAGCGACTTCGTCCTGGTGCAACCTCCGATCAACTGTGGCGAATTCACCAATGTCAATGTATTTTACGGAAATCATGTCAATTAGTACGCAAATAATACTCGGATGACATCTCCTGCAGATTCGGGCGCGTCCCGTGCAGCAGCAGCCAGCGACAAACAATGCGGAAGCGGAAATTGCGAACAATCACCGAACGAAACAATCATTTTTCGACGTTTTTCGCGTCTTTACGCAGACGCCTATATTTTCATAGCCGCTCTTTTCGAGACTTCAGAATATCCCAACCCTCACACACGACCTCAATGCGTTCTCTGTTCCGGCGACAGCCGACCAACAACCTCCACCCACGCAATGTTGCTGCGATGGACTCCACAGGTTTTATCCGCACAAAGCGACGCGGAGCAAAAACAAATCAATCAACCGATACAATTCCAATTTCTTAGCGACGTATTGTACTGTAGCGCAGGATCCATTCGGTGCATTCGGATGGGGCACTCAATTTTCCGCGGCCAATAGCTAGGACTGGGACGTAGCCGACCAGTTTGTTGCAGTTCTCGCCAGTAACGACAAATCCACAATTTGTACATACACCTAGAGACATGCGCGCGGCTGTTGTTGAAATTCGTCGAGAATTGTGATCTCTCTGCCAGATCAAACAAACGTTAACAAGGGCGCTGGTTGTAGGTACTAATTACTGCATTCAAATGCGAAAGAAATCTATCTATTAAGGTAATGTTATATATACTCATAGTATATATGCCTGCTAAATGGCCAAAAATGTCTTCCTTAAATTATAAATGTAGCGTTAATATGTAAGAGATATATTGATTAAGCCATTAATCAATCCAATCTAAATTAATGATTATGATGTTTACTATATGATGGTGTCTGATGTCTACCACAAACAAAAAACAAGGAGATGATAATCTGATGAGAAGATAAGAGGATGAATGAATGGCTGACGAATTAGGAGGGAATTATTCAGTTTTCGTGTGCATGAGCTGCGGCGTTTTCCCCGTGCACATTTTTTTTGGGGGGGGCCTACGTTCATTGTTGTGGTTGTTATTTCCGGCGCACTAACCGCTCACTGCTTTTTCGAACCGTCGCGTCGTGCGGGAAAACGCCCAGCGATCGATGTCTGCGTGTGCATGGGAGCAATTAATTGTCACTTCGAGCTCATCGAACCACACTGAGATGGTACACAACAATCCATATACAGGCACACTGCGAAAAAACGACGACGACGAAAGAGGAACTGAAACACCCAATTCGTGGAACGACACCGAAATGTTCAACAACAATATTGCCAAAAAAAGAAACTAGGAACAAAACCAAACAAAAACGTATTTCCGTGGACTTCCAATAATAGGTAGAACAGCGTCAATTAAACAAGTCGTGCTTTTTGTACGGACGCAATCGGGAAGATTGCGACCTGGCACCCAGGATTAGGAAGGCTGTTAGAAAATGCGATTCCCGCGGGATGTCTGAGCTCGATTGTATCCTTTTTTTCGGTTGGAACAATGCGTATCGATGGATTATGGTAAACGTGGACACAAAATACATGTGAGATGCTCGTAGAAATGACAATAACTTGCTTTAAATGTATAACATTTTAAACCTAGAACACAACCAGGAAGCGAACGAAACGAGGGCGCGACATGCGCCCTCATTATCCATGTTTTGCGGCATACTCGATCAATTGCCGCCCCCGTTTTCGGAAAACCGAGGGGCGGTATACGCAAAACGAGACAAAACGAAACGAGAACAAATACCTGCTGTAGGGAACTCATACACATTGTCAAATATTAGCAACAAATGGGGGAAGAACTTACCACTTTACGCCGCCACACAACAGCGCATTTCATAACGGGCGGCAGCAAGTAATTCACTTATGGAAGTTGTGCAGTGCACTTAGCCGCCTCCGGGAACTTGTAGGCATCTGTCATCAGCCGCCCCCATCTGAAAGAAAATGAAGAGCCGTTGCAGATTACAAAATTACGACGCAAATTCACGAGCGAACACAAACACACTTCGAAACTAAATCCTTCTAGCCTAAGCGTAACTAGGACTAATAACAATAAACTCCAGCGAAGCATTTTCGTTCATATGCTATCATCTGACTGTTTTTGATGTGTATCTATCATTGTTGCAAAACCAATGTATGGGAGGTAGCCTCGAGTGGGAAAGTCCTGCAATTGATATGTTTATTCACATTACATATCGTTACGTCAATTCCGCTTTTGTTTAAAAGGGCGCACTCGTCGGCGATCGCCACAATGGCGGTCGCAATTTGCGTGTCAATAGCGATTGCGTTCCGGCTAATTTGCAATTACGGTGAGATATCATTTGATGTGCGCGAATTGCATCGATTCGTGGGGCGCGCGTGCCGCGCCATTCTATCATTTCACGTTATCAATAATTCACGAACGCTGTACGCTCGTAATTAGCGACATACGCGATTGTATTATTCATTTCGAACGAAGGCCGGGGGGCTGCAATCCGATGGGGTCGCAGCCAGCGATGCGAGAGTATTGTAATGTCTAACATATTGAATGATGTAAATGATGTACATTATACGTTTTTAATTATAATACATGTATTACTTCTAGTTGACTGAGTGCCTACATTGATTCCACCCGTAAACAATTTTCCCCATCTTTCTGCAGTCATTTTTCCTGCTGAAACTGAAATGTTTGCGTATGTATGTGACATACTTAATTTCCTGCCGAGAGGTTTTATGTGGGTTCAACCTTTGGACAGGAGACATCTTCACGAAACTTCACATGTAACGCAAAATTAAATAACTTCCCTCAAGTACCCGCTTATATGGTGTTAGCATGAAGTATGTACTTCACACTCATTTCCGCGATTTCCCGACCGCTTTTTTAATTAACATCTTTTATCATCTTCGAGCATTCGAAACTATGTCGTTGGCTAAAGTTTCGAAATGGGAACTGAGGGCACTCGAGTGCACGGTTTCAGGATTTGGCCGTATCCTTGGTCAAAAGGTACTTCAGATTACGACGTATTTGGTTAACGACGAGTGGCTGCAAGATAATAACCTCATGGTTAACGACCTGGGCTTCATTTAACGACCGCTGATTATGAGAACTACTCTTACTTCGCGAGCTGTGTATAAAAAAGAATGTTTTCATTTATTGTTTGGTGGTCCGCACATTTGAGGCCGGTTTATTTCCGGTTGCAAATGGAGATGTGTGGTTCAAAGTTTACAGCCTTATTTGCTTGTTCGATAGGTGGTCTGAAATTGTTTTTTGGGAATTCCAGAATTTACAACAAAATTTGTCGTCTCAAAACCCTTGATGGTACTTCAAATAAAAGAAGGCATATTGTTCTGTGTAAACCAGGGGGAAAATTTACATGCCTTTGCTTTTGGCATTCCCCACACGTCTGCGCCGAATTCCCTTGTCGGGATGAGGCGGGAACGAACCGCCAAGGACGCTCCCACGGGCCTGGTTAATTACAAGACGGGTCTCAGCCATGGAGACAATTCGAGTTGTCATTTTGGGACATTAGAGAGTGGCGCACGCATCGCATCCCAAGGTAGGACAATTTGATTACACCAACAAGGAGTGATGTTTTTTTCAGAATATGTGTTCAACGCCCAAATCTACTTCTTTTTTTTCAGAATATGTGTTCAACGCCCAAATCTTCTTTTTTTTCAGAATATGTATTCAACACCCAAATCTTCTTTTTTTCAGAATATGTGTTCAATGCCCAAATCTATTTTTTTTTCAAAATGTGTTCAACGCCCAAATCAACTTGTATCTGATAAGCGGGATATCAACCTAATTTCTCAGATCAACATTACAAATAAATTATCATCTCATTGTCAGCGCGGATCAACAAGAATGAGTCGGTTGAGCTTGAAGAGCTTAACCACGAATTTCCTGCTCATATGTTGAATCCGTATCCGAGGAAATCCTTCAGAGTTGACGGGCATGCAAAAACCGTGCCCTGCGCGAATTGCGGGAATCGCGGGAATATCAGCTGGCAAGTGAAGCACGTAGCTCCAGCATGTGCCGACTTGTAATGGGCGCGAAGAATAAGTGCGCTGGAATGAATCGGGATGAGTCCGCCGTCGTCCCGGCCGCCTCCGGGAGCCGGCTGCAGCCGGGGGCCGGGATGCGCGCCGCTGTAAGAAGTTGGGCGGCGTTGAGCCGCACCGAATAAAACTTCTTTAATTAAATTTTAGTAAAACCGGCGGCGGCGGTGGTAGTGCTCGAGTGCGTTCGCAAGACAATAGGTTGGGCCGGCGGAAATTTTTAATAATTCCTGCTCAGCCCATTCCTGCCCCCATCGCTCGGCGTTGTTGTAATTGCGCTTGGCCGCCCCCGATGCACTTCTACAAGGTGTTCCCCTCGATGGGCGGTTATCCATCATCGTGCATCAAGCACGCCCAAATGAAACTTCAAGTCCGCAGGCCTTGCACTTCTAATTCCAAGTGGCTGAGTGATAACGTCTAATGAATGAGCAGGATGGCAATTAACAAGTTGGCGTTATTAGATATCGGGAAATAGTGCGCGCATTTTATGTTTGATTTTACGTCGTGAATGATGGCCATAAAAATGCAACGTTGCGAATTTACGGCTGGGCGAATTCATGAAGAAAAACGGCTGAAATAATGAAAGCTCCGTTTTCCAGCGCATCATTTTTAATCTGCGTAATAATAGTGCGCGTATTTATCAAAGCTCGGCGCGCGCCCTATTGATGAATGAAAAGCGATGGCGCATTTGCCGCCCCCAGCGTCGAAATACATTATACACACCGAGGCGCGTGTGTTTTCGGTGTTTGTTTGCGTTGCCGTTTGATCACGGTTACTTGTTGATCCATTAAAACGTGTATATTTCATCATCGATTCGCCCCCGCAGTACTATTTCCTCGATCAAACGACGCGCAATTCCGTAAATTGAGTTCCGGTTTTAATGCACTTATTCTGGTTTGATTTTGTAGCAAGATCGAGTGCAGCAAGTCGCATAAACTTTTCAATGTTTGAGGATACATTTATTGATCGTTTTGATTGTTTCGTCCAAGTTGGGGGGAAGTTCCAATTTCTCGGGCCAAGAAAGGGCGCATTTCAAGGCATTCGACTCGGTCATGCCCGCTAACGAATTATCAATGAAATGCAGATTCGCGTCCCGAAATAGACACGTCACGCCGAAATAGAATCGCATTGTAATGTGAGCACGAAGCCTTCCTTGCGCAGGAACGGAACCGGGACGTGGTTCGGGAATGCCGAGTGTGCAACCGGCACTAATTTGCACGCAATGTATCACTAAATACACGTTTTGGATTACATCGCACCCCCCACGCGAAATAAACAAGATTCGTGCTGGATTGCATGACGCCCAAACAACGGTATCGACATTACAAACCCCCGCAAGGTGTACCATAATTGTCAATGGGGTTTGATCAAAGGTTTCCCAGTATTTGATTAGAACCACGTTGCAGTAATAGCGCGATATTTGAATCGGGATATTTCTGGATCATTCGATCCATCAAAAAAAATATACATAAAATTCGCAAGGTCCATGGTCCATGGAATATATGGTACGTATATATTTTTGGGACTAGTAAAGTACCCCAGGAAATAGGAACTGTCGCAAATGTATTGTGTGCAAACTTGTTGCGTTTGTTTAAGATTTACAAGGCAACATTGTGTTACGAGCGCTAAGTAAAATGTTGACAAGCAACAAGAAGTCGCCCGACTACCCAACCGCCCTCAACCGCCCCCAGCCGCCCCTCAACCATCCGCGAAGGATGAGCATAAACAACGACCTGGCCGCCCCCCGAGCTCCCGGCAACCGAGAGACCATTCGAGCACACGGTAACACGCGAGTTACAGCAAAAACTTTCCGCTAGGGACCGCAGTGCTGAGTGACTCCCCCAGCACGACAGAAGCCGCCGCCGCCGCCGGCAAAAACTTCTGCCATGATATGGATGTCATAACATCTCGGCGTTTTCGTGGTGTATCCGCTATGAAAATGAAACTGCTCAAACTGTCGCATCTTCTTCATAGTTCCCGTCGGCTCTGACCGCCCCCGCGCTCACGAGCATACTTCGCAGATACCTTCATTGTCGTCCCGCCGCGAAATTACCCAGCTTTGTTAGTTTATAATAGGCGGAGTTTCGCGCCGGTTTCGCAAGTCACCGCCGCCCGGCGAAAGTTCATGCGGCCCATTCAAAGTGCAGCAAAACAAGAACAACAACAACGAGAAAAAACTCAGCGGAGTGCTTTTAATGAGCGCTGTTGCTTCGCGGCTAATTACGCCCGCATGGAATGTTGTTTGTTTTTAATTCAATTCATTTCCGAGCGATTTGCGCGCGGGAAACCGGGGGGAAAAATTCGACGCGACCCAAGTAGGTGCATCAAGGGTAATTACATTCCTTGTCTAAATTGCAATCGCGCATGTAGTGCGCTCTTATCGGCGCTATCATTACCGCGCGTATTAGCCTCGCAGAACGAGGTCGCAGTGCATGTGTGCGAATTGAGGCCAAATTTGGAAAATGGAAAAATGTCGGGTGGAAGACGCGCCGCGCGAAAAAAATGATGATGACGCGCGCACGATAAGATTCCATTGCTGGGGCTGAAAAACGCGCGGCCGTAATTTTCGCCGCCGACGAATACATATATATCTTCTTATCATATTTGTGCGCCGGCAGTTTTCAACAGTCGTATTTTATTTGCGCGCGCCCGGGTCCATTATGTGCGCGCACTTCGCCGAAATTTGTTCATAAACTCCTTTTATTTTTCTTCGATTTGCTTCATTTCGGCGCTCGCACGCAGGCGATTTTTTCGGCCGGGCCGCTGTCGCCAAACACCCCCGCGTTTTCAATTTGTCTACCATTTTTCATCAACGCTGCCGTCATAGCATGAATAATGATGGCACACGCTGCGCCAAATTCTCGTTATCTCGAGATGCTTCATGGGGGCGGAATGCATCGGCCCCATCGTTGGCGGCAAGCGAAGATTTCGCGTAACGAAGCGCGCGTTTAAATGAGGAATTAATCTCTTGGTGTGACTTTTTCCGTGACGGCCGTTTTGCCGTCAAATCCCGGCGAACAAGTCAGCCGACGAGTGCGACATGTGGGGGCGGCGACTTTGTCGTCCGCCTTTCAGGACAATACAAATGCACTTCGCTGCACTTCAGCGCGGAAGTTGCAGGCGATGAGCTAACAAAGTAACTGCACGGGGTTAATCCGCACATTTCCGTTTTCCGGCCACGTGCCCGCTCTTCCTCGATTCTCATTTGCAGAGTCGTACTTAATCGCCAGCAATACAATTTTCTTTCCGTTTTCGTTATCCCCCGTACCAGATAATCTCCGCTTTTGTTTCCCTTCCAACTATCTAAACAACTATCATGATGGATTAATGAACGGGTGAAAAATGCCAACAGAATAAATGTACCATAATTTATCCGGGGAAAATTCATTGGGAAATTCATGGGAAAATTCAAGTTTTTTCCGGGAAGTTTTTGAGTGCAAAAATTCAGCCTTGAGACATCGAATCGTGTCCCGCATAAAAATACGAAAGTAATTAACTTATGCGAAATTAAAATGCAAATTAAAAATATTTGCAAGAAAAATCGGTAGTCGCATGAGGCATAAAAGGGGTGGGTGAATGGGAGCGGTGAACGGCCCCCCATAAATTTTATATCAGCACACTTGTGCGCAAACCTGTCGCGCAAACTTTTCGACACACAATATAATTATGAAAAGTTTGCGAACGTACCCACCGGTGCACGGATGCGCGCCCGCGCCGCTATCGGCCGAAATTTACGGCCGCCCCCACGCGAAAATCAATTAATTAAAATTTTAAACTAATTCAACTCATTAAAAGCAATTAATCAATTACGCGACTGGAAGTTAACCGGCATCATCGCCGCCACCGCGATACACTCACATCATGCCCAGTGGCAATAACCCGCGCGCTTCCGGTCCACAGCGACTTCCGGTCCGGAAAAAAATCATTATTTATCGGGCGTTGAAATATGAAGTGCGCATTCCATCCAGATAACCGGAAAATAACTTATCAAACTTGTCGAAAAGATGCCGAATCGCAGTAGCGGAACGAACCGGAAGTCGCGCGCCGCCTACCAAGCAATACACCCACACACCCATTCGGATTCCGGTTCATCTACGAGGTGCACATATTTGATAGAAATTCGATGATGTACGCATGGAAATTTCGGAGCTAATTCGATTTGTTTCAAGCAGCTCGCGTCGGCGATTTGGCCCACGATGCACCTAATGTAACATCCTGCGCCGGCGAACGGAAGTTCGGAGCGTGCGGGGGTGGCCCAAATGAAGTGCGCGCCGACGGATCGCAGCGGAAGGAAGGACGAAGCCGGCGCCGAAAAGGGCGCAAAAAAGCGGAAGGTGCGCGTGCGATGCGTGCGAGATCGTCGAGCGTATGTTACGTACACATTTCACAGCGTTTACGCCGCCCCTCGGCCGGCTATATCATCATCAGTGCGGCGGCGGCAAAAAAAAAAGTTCGGGTGCGTGCGAATTGTGCGCTCGGCAATTTCGCCGCCGTCGCCGGCGCGTAAAAAGTGATTTTCTTTGAGTGCGCGATTTATCGCGAAGAACAACATACAAACTTTCGATGGGCTTCACTGTGCTTGTTTTCGGAGGGTTTGGGGGGCGGTGAAAACATTTCGTTGTTGTTATGAAAACAATCCGTATACGAAAAATCTAATGAGGAGTTGTTTACTGTAATAAATTTTTTCCACGTCGAAAATCTTCTATTGTTGTTGCAACAATCCGAAATTGATTTTCCAGAAAAGTTTTATCTTGAAATTGATTTTAGAATTTTTAAATGAGTGAAATAAATAAAACAATTGGAAGATAAAAAATCAAATGAAAAATTATTTACCGTAATAAATTTTTCCCACTTCGAAAATCTTCTATTTTTGTTATAACAACCCAAAATTGATTTTTCCGGAAAAGCTATATTATATTTTTGGAATTTCTGAAGAATTGAAGAATTGTTGACCGCAATATTTTCCCCATCGACTTGGGTCCAAATAAAATATTCGTGGTGTCATCGAGCAAGCAAGAAAATGAAGAATTTTAATTAACAAAGCATTAGGACATTTATACGCGGAGTGAACCTTGAGCCTCGTCACGGATTACCGGAAATCTCCACGGTCTGAAATCCTAATAATCCGGGCGCAAAAACGAAAAAACAAAAACCGGACGGATACGACAGAGAATTTGAAAATCGAACCTCGAACGCACTCGACAAGCAGCATCCCGCATCCCCCTTATATCCCTGATCCTGTTCGCATCCAGATTCCAGCACTTCAAATGAACGCCGGAAAAACGTGAAAATAAACGCCACAAAGACAAGGCACTCAACGAGAGCCCCGACGCAATTCGAAACTCTTTCGTCCTAAGAAAACACTTCGCTGCTCACGAGTGCAAATGAAACTCGCCGCAAACGAAACTAGCACGTTCCGCTTGTCCGTCATGCACTCGACGGAGGCGGCGGTGGCAGTGGCGGCGAAACAGCCGCTCCGAACTGCATCATTGTGCCCGGATTTTCCGCCGGCTGATGTGCAATGGCATTTCGCAATTACGTCCTCGGAAGGAGGCGGCGTGTCAGGAATTAGCCGGCAACTTTTTGCGCCAACGAGCGAAATCCGAGCATGCGAACGAGGGGCGGCGGCGGGGGTGGCGAAATAAATGCGCAAACATACTCGACGCCGTATTACAACAACTCGACTAATAACTCGGCGCGTACATAATTAATCATCAACTCGGCTGAGCGCGTTCGTCTTGTTCTGCACGGCGCAAACTTAAGTGCCCGGAAGATATTTCCATTCATACATCATATATTCCGTTTTTCCTACGTACGTACGGCGTGCACCTAATTAATTAATTTGCGCAACAATGTTCGGAATTAAAATTCGACGAAAATTGTTGTTTGTTTTTTGGCACGATCCGAGTGCGCAACCCCAACAATGGAGCGCGCGCGATCTTGCTCTGCGAACGAAGTTGGCGGGGTGAATTCATTACGGCCGTATTCATTATGTGGGATTAAACGTATCAGTAATTGAGCCTGGAGCTAAATTTGGAATCCGTTGTTGGCTGCCTCGGTTCGAGAGAGGTCGATACGATGTCAACATTCAGATTTCAGCGAGCGATACAACATCCTATGTAGATGCAGAAAGTGAAGCAAAAAGTAAAAATTATTCATTAGATAAGATAACTAGAAAAAGTATGCAACGAGTGAAAGAAACAATTTGGAAATTGAAATTTTCTGCAATGTGTCATAAATTGACAAAATTTTCGGTCGAATTTGTAGCAATAAATACAAGTAATCTGGAGATTTCTGGAGGATTGTATTTAAAAAATGTGCATATAGAGTGGCGAAAATAAAAAGATTTCGTCGCCGGCGTCGAAGAAGAAGAGCAAAAAAAATGGCATATATATGATCGCCGAGGGTTTTCATTTAAATGCAAATTTATGTCAAATAAAATTACTTGCTAGTCACTCTTTTTGACGTGCAGCCGACCAGAGTTGCTCTGCGCGCATCATCAGCATACATGTCCCAAACCACCCCCACGATCCGCAGCTAATTCCTCTCCAAATGGGAGACGAGAACCAATTTGCAATGGACACGATTCACTTTTTCTCGGTAAACTATTTGCGCGGATGAGCGTGGAATTTACTTGTCTGAGAATTTACTTGTCTGAGAATTACTTATCTCAGAATTTGCTTATCTGAGAATTTACTTGTCGGACTGATTCCGCCCCCTAAAGTGCAATTTCGCGGAGTTCTTGAAAAATGCAACCAAAAATTCCTTACAGTCCACTTGGAACGACCCCCTACGAGCGTAGTGAAACAACTTTAAAACGTAACAAATATGCCACATAATCTCTGATATTTTACGATCCTGGTGCGAATCCATCGATACAAAGTGCTCGCGAATCGCCAGCCGAGAGCAGTCATCAAACATTTATTTCCGCGTTGGCGCGTGATGCAACCGGCAGCTGTTATCTATTCGCGATTGCACCCGATCGCACTCCAATAAGCAATGAAGCGGCGGCAAATATCGCGGAGTGCATCCACTCGCAGCCGCCCCCCTGTAGAAGTGGGGCTGATACAAGTGCGCGCCACTTGCACCTTGATTTCGTGAGGGCGCTTTCTGCTCGTTCATAAATCGTCGGTTAAAGCAAGCCTTTCCGCTGTACACGTGCCCGAACTTAGTAAATTTTCTTTTAAATTACTACCGCGCGCCCGATATTTATGGCGTCGATTAACCGGCCGGGTAGTAAGTACCTGGGGGGCGCTGGGGGCGGCCGGGCGCGTCCCCGAGATAGATATACGGCGTAAATTACTTTTCTATTAGGACGTCGCATGTAATTAGATCAATTGAGTCAGTCAATAGACGCGAACCGCTCGAATTCAAGTGGTTTGATGGGGTGCATGCGGGGGTGGTTGAGATGAAGTGGCCCCCAATGGGGATGTTCAATGCTAATATTTGTTTGTTTGCAGTCGTGTCTGCGTTGTTAGTGGTGAAGTGCCAATCGATCAACATACTATAAATGCAATGGTTGGACCAAATTTTTAGCCATTCAATTTGGGTGTAAGATTAATTGAAAAATGCGAAAGTTTGATATGATTCGCAAAGATTTATTCCTGATTTTCGTCGTAATATCTTGGGGAAGTTGAAAACCTGGGAATCCGTCTGATAATCTTCAATTTAATTTCCGCCTTCCTTTCATTGCGCCTTAAACGGATTAATCCCACGCTATAAATCCAAATTAAACATTCAAATTCCGGGTATTTGGTATTTCCGTCACTAATTTGTGTCACCAAAATAAAACAGACGACCCGAAAATAAAAATGAACTTAAATATTTGATCACCGGTTGCGAACCGCAAGTTTAAATAAAAAATATCCCATTACCCTGATGCATAAATAATTAAAATTACTCCTGTCCACATCCAATATGAAAGATCCTTCGGGGACTCATGAAGGAAGAATGGGACGCAGAAAATATTAATTCAATATTTTTCCCAGCCCAAAAAGTTCTGGGTGGCCACTTTAATTGCAGCTTTTATAGCATCGTCGTCGTCGTTTTCTCAGACGCACAGCCCTTTCTTTGCTTTGAGGGGGCAGCTTGCGGCAGCTGCCCCCGGGTTGACGAGTCGATGGGGTAGCATAATTTATACGCGAGCGGCGTTTATTCGCATTCGATTGAATTTTATTTGCGCCCAATGCACGCCGAGATATTGCCGCCCATTGAGGCCACACACACACACGCGCACGCATCCGAAGGGGGCGGCTGCGAGCGGCGGCGAGCAATAAGTACCCAATATAAATTCCTTTAAGATGCTCACCGCCCTGTTATCTATGAGGCGGTCGGCGGTTCGACTCTCGGAGGCGATTCGGCTGGCGTCAAGTGTTCGCGAAAATTCCGAGTGTGTGGCTCGAGGGCGGCGGAGGAATCATTGCGGTCGACGGTGTGCGTCCGGTCGTATGGGGGGAAAAGTCCCGGGACGGACGATCAACGATAATCAGAAAGAGTCGTCGATGCAGGATGCGTCGATATTTGCAGTAACATGCAGTAGGATTTGCGGGGGCGGTTTACGATAGAGCCGGCAATCGATGCATATACATTATCATTTATTGGAAATTCAAGCGTGATAAGACGATCGAGTGGGTTAAGTGTGTGCGGGCAGGTCATCGGGGAGTGTGCTGCGCTCGCTGGGCGAAATCTAAATGTGGAAATTGAAAATTTATTTTCATTTCTTTTTGCGCGCCCGTTGCTTTTTTGGCCACTCGCCCCGGTAAGGATGAAATATCCATTAACCCGTCGCCTCAATGGGGGATTTCGCGTGAAAAATGTCGCACGAATCTGTCGTCCAGCGCGATAATTTCGTTCGCTGTGACCCGAGCGTTTTTTTTCGGTTCTGTTTCCGCGCGCGCGCGCAATTTTAATCCACTCGTAGTTATTGACACGTCTGCCGCCGCCGTTGTTCGCGTATGCAAAAATCAGAAGTCGGGGGCGGCGGATGAAAAATGCGCGCAGATAAAGTCGCACGCGGCTGAAACCCCTTCGACAACGAATGCGGCTGATATGCGGACACAAATCACGGACGTCGAAACGAAAGCCGATCTCCACCCACGCGCTTGCATTTTGATATATCTCAAAGGAGTTGCTTCCGGCTTTGACATTCGATGCACCGTGAATTATACGCGCCTCCAACCCGCTTCCGGATGCGACTTGGCGGCAGATATTGTACGCCGACCTGCGCTGGCATTAGTTCCGACTTCTTCAATAAAAATCTATAACTTCCCATCGAGGGAAGATATCCAATAACAGTCATCGCTGATAAAATGCGTCGGTTTGTGCACTTCAGCGGGTTTGCTAGTAATATTTAGCGATTTCCCTCCATGGATTCGATCCGCATTTCAATAACGCCGAAATGCCGCATGAACTTTTTGATTTTGCGAATTTACATCGAAATGCAAGTGATTCCGAATATTTGGCAACATGTCGAATGCGTGACGACCATTTGAACTGCCAATAATTCACGGCAGTAATTATTTATGACGGCGATGAAATTAATGTATGGAAACCGAATGCGAAATTTTCCAGTCAATTAAAATTGGAAAATTGTAAAGTGTAGAATGTAAGCAACGAGGAGTAAATTGATTGGACTTATATGAAATTTATTAATGTAATTCATGCGAATTAACGAACGCTCGCATGGCTCGCTTATTTATTCATTCATTTACTATATCGCTACTATCGGACGGCGCAATAAAATCTATTATTCAAAATTGCCAATTGAAATTGCATTTACGATCTGATAAATGCAATCAACTTTTTACATTAAACATGTTTTAATGAATACCGCCCACTATAGTAATAAATCGTCGATATTGATCATCAAACGCGACATGAAACTAATAGTTAGAAGAATATTATATAACGTTTGATCCATGGAATTTTTCCCATAGGACAAATCATTTTTTTGTAATTGATATCGACTTTCGTTTCCGGTGAATTATTCCCGAGGGAGTAAAGTAGGTGATTATGTACCGATTTTCTGAGGTATCTATATCGCATATCGATATCGTTAATTCCCAATCGGGGAAACGTTTTAATGAACCGATCAAACGATCATTAGAAACATGTATAATTTTTCCATTCCACCCACGAATCGACCACAAAACACCTATCGCAGACGTGAATGGAGGTCATGGGGGGCCGTGGGGCAGCCGCCCCCCAGGCAACTCGCTTGCCGCCTATCTGCATACCGGGGGCGCGTGTGGCGGCAAAGAAGTAACGCGATCCGGGCGCGTCTATAAACTAGGCGAGTGTGGCCATGGGGGCATTCGCGCTCATAATGGGCCGGCGGCGCAAATTGCTTTCTTGACACTTAAAAACGTGCGGCGATAAAGTGCCCGCGCAAAGAACACGACGGCGGCGGCAATGGTGGCCGACGAAAAAATATTGAGATATAGCGATATTGTTGACGATGAAAGGCAAGGCCAAAGAAGAAGGGCCTGCTCGGTGGAAACTTTCCACTGTTCGCCGCCACCCGAGCACTGCACATCCTCTGCCGCCCCCGAGAGCGTGTGTTGTGCGACCAGCAGCATTGTTCGCATATCAGGCGCACGACGACGCCCGAATTATGGCCCACCGTTGTAAATTCCGCAATTTCATCTTTCGCACTCTGCCGCCCCCCAAAATGTATTACATTTATTTTATTCCCTGTCGCTATTCCGGTTTATGTTTATACGCCGGAAATACGCATTCGCAACGTGCCTTCAAATTTGTGTCACTCATTATTCGACGGGATTTTTTAAAATTGCAAAATCCAAAATTTTTTAAGGGAAAAACAATTAGTAATTTCAATGACAACTTTTGTAAGTTTTAATAAAAAATTTGACGTTGATAGATAAATTTGTGGAACCGGAAATACAACGCGATTTCAGCACACTTCAAGTCGAACAATCACAATGTTATATTTCTCAGGGAATGATTGCGGAAGGCAGCAGAGGGACAACAATGTCGCAATTACGCTGAATTATTTACGCGTTGCGCAAATAAATATTTAGAATTGTATTCAACTGTCATCTGCCACGCAGCGCTGGTACTCGGGGCGCTGAATTAAATTCGAATAGCGCTGACGCTGAGGCGGCGGCTGCAATTAGTTTCCGGTCGCGTTAAATACGCGCGCGCGCGCGTATGTTGTCCTCGACGGCGGCGGCGGCGACGGGGGCGGCGAAGGTAACGATGCAGGTGTAAACGGAGCGCTGCTGCTCGACGCGATCCATAGGCACTCGGCAAATAATAATCTGCAAATATGCGAGCGATGTGCGTACGGCCGCCGCCCGCCGTCTGCCGCCGCCATTGTTAGTTTTGCGCCATTATACCGTATAAGGCGATTACAATTTAATTTGCGTGTACGTACATCTGCGTGTTTGCGAGACGAGTGCTCGCGAGGATGAGGAGACAATCATAATCATATTTGAGTTGGTGCGCGAATGATAAACGAAGAGCGAGAGAGAGAGTGGAGGCGGCTACCCCAAAACGCCCCCGCATTCATCCCCTGGTGTTTGCACTTGCTTGATGGTGCGCTCCCCCGCCGCCCCCGGGTGCGTCGCAAGTCGCGTATTATGCTCGCAAACATCCAGCCGACGTCACACTTAATACCCGTTGCCGCCGCCGACGACGACGATGTCGACGAACAATGCGGGGTGTACAAAGCGCGCAGCCCCCGTTCGAGAGATGTGCCGTACGTGCAACCCGTCCGCCGCCCCCGTGCCGCACACACGTCGCGCCATTGTCGTCTTCTTAGTTGAATCCTCGAAGTGTCCCAATGGTCCCGATGCTGTCGCAGCGTTCGTGTGTCAACGCGAGTGTCTACAATTTCCGCTCTCGCCGTGTGTACACATGCCCGTCAGCCGCCCCCGCCGCATAAACGTCACCCGGGCGATATGTCGCCGCTGCCGTCCGCTGCTGCTGCTGGTGGCTTCAGCCGATCCCCCAAATCATATCGCCATTCAGACAATTCATTCCCGTATTTATTGCCGGGTCGAGCCGGCCCCGCTGCCAAATTGGGGCGCACTCAGCAAACACCCACCCCCCAAACTCCAGCCTTGCACATGATGTCTGTCGACAGCGGCGGCGGCGATGCGAGCGCAGCCCGGACGAATGTTTGCGCAGTGTTTAAGTTCCGCAGTTTGCAAATTGCATTTTGTTGGCCGGGCGGCGGCTGAAGTACGTTTCCGGTAGTTTCGCAATAAATTGCAATAAAAACGAAAAGCGCCCCCCACATCATCCCACCCCTCGCGTCCGCCGCCCCCCATCGCATGAACTCCGTCCGCGGCGCACGTAATAGTTCAGCGCGTAACCTTTTCCTTCGCGGCCGCCTCCGACGGTCTGCGCCCGCCGCCCCCACGGCTTCCTCTCAATTTAGTTCAGTTGCAGCGTTTTTACGCTTAATTTAAGATCAAAGAAACCTCTTTATGCCGCCCATTTCATTATTCTTTCTTATCTATTATAACGGAAAATTGGATCGAGACCGCGCGGCGGCGAATTCGCGAAATCGCGTTGTGCACCAAGCGAGCATATTTTATTTTCCCCAGACGTGTGTGTCGGCCGCCCACCCCTCGCAATTACTCGGATGCAACCTCAAGATGCGCGGCAGAGACGGTGACGGCGGGGGTGGCGGTTGTGATGGCGGTTTCTTTCCTCCCACGCGCGCGACCCAAAAATGTCATAACATATCGCATGCACGGATGTATCCGTCGGAGACACACACGCGCTGTGACAGGAGAACACATGTGTGCGCGGATTGAATCGCAGGTGGAGGCGGCTGATGCTGATGGAAGCGCGCCCTCGTCGTCAGGGCGGCGGCGCTGAATGCTGATTTCGGGAAAAAGTCGATTACGCGAGCCCATTGCGCATTCCGGGCCGTCGATTGCCCACACAACACGAATGCGTATCGCCGCCACCGCCGCCGCCACCGATTCCGAAGACACCTGTCGATATCTTGCCATCGCTGCCCCATATTCGATATCGCGTCGGAGGCGGCGAACGTGGACTAACGATGCATCACAAGCCACGTTACTCGCAGATATTTCCATGTCTGTCGTCCCTCATAAGCTGCAATTTTATTCGCAGCACGCGCCGGGATTTTAATGCGAAGAGAATGTAAAAATAGCGTTTTGATTTCACTCCAGTTCCAGTTCCAACCATGCTACCAACGATTCAAAGAAGTCAATACCCATTGAAAAATATTCTGGTTTTTATGCGCAGACGAAGTTATTTTTCTATATGTCAAAAATTTGTGTTGGTATCAGAAAAATGAAATTTGTCATGTCAGAAAATTTTTCCTGAAATTTTCATCCCTATGTATTTTTATCCAACGTGGGAAATATCAACAAAGTTGAAGAGAAATAAAAATAATATAATGAATAAACAACTTGGAGGTATTTGTAAATGAAATTGAATTGTTAGTTGTGTTAATTGAGTGCAAAATTATTAATTTCCTGTGTTTCAGAGTATGGGATATTTACCCAGTAAATATGTACTCTTCATAGATACCTGGAATACTTCGAGATTGATCATGTAACGAAAGATAATTTTGTAATAATAAAATTGTTATAAATTCTGAATTGCGTTGGTTGATATCGTTATTGTTTTTTCTTTGGAAATTAAAAAAAAATACCTCGTGTTTAACTTTTGTCGCCAAAGGGCGTTTCAAAACTTGAACAAAACAGACATGTAATTATTTGTTTAATTTGGACAAACCAAATATTTCATCAAAACCCAGCGCACAATGAAGAAATTTCCTCGAAGCAAATTTAATTCAACAAAAAATTTATCAAATTGATGCTGAACATGTCATGAATAAATATCGAAATGATGATTGCATTTGCGAATTTTTCACATTTATAAACTTATATATTGAACAGCACCACTGCTACCAATTATATACTCATGCATATCTAAATTCGCGCATGAATAATCATCAGAAATAAAAACGCAAAAATACAGCCAGCGCACAAAATGAAATGCAAATCCAATACGATCCATTAATGAATTTAATTCGCTCTGCATACATTTCCTTATGCATAATAATTAGAGGCATCATTATTAACGGGTTTCAGCAGTCCGCAAAGATTACAATCGGTAATTATTTATTCCACTCCGTGCGAGGAGAAGATACGGGAAGCGCAAAGCTGGACGATAATTTGCACGGATTCGCACAACACCAAAACGCGAAACAACCCGAAGCGAAATGTGCAATACAACAAAATAACCGAACTCATTTCGTCTGTAAACACCGACATTATTTTGCGTGAATTTAATTAACGCATCGCGCTTACAAATTAATTCTCAAATGCATTCTTGTATGAACAAAATGCGCGCGCTGGATCGCGAATGGCAACAAATTTGCGCCGACAATTCGCGAGCGCCGCCCGCACTCAAGTGCTCATTGGCAATTAATTAATCATCTGCGAATCGCGGCTATCGATCATTCGCCGGCGGGGGCGGTCGAGGACTCAAAAAACGTGAAGTCAGCCGATGCAAACGAGCGATTAATAAAAATCTAATTGATACAAGTATCCGCTGTCCGATTACGGAGAGTGATTAATCGCGCATGTTTTAATGGCGCGTGCGAAACAACAGCGCAAAGATATTCACTTCTAATTACGTATTGATTGCGAGCTTCAGCGTGCGATTGATTTTCGCCTGCAATCAATGAGAGCGGAAAAGTGACGCGGGCGAGAAAGTTACGAAATGAGTGCGTACTTTTCAAACCCGGAAACGGAAATAAATGCGAATAAATTTATTTGCGCGTCTGTTGCTGCTTAGTTGGCGACCGCACATTTATTTGTCGGAATTGTTTTTGCGCGCTGCGCCGGCCAAAAAACATGTTTTTAAAGCGTTTCCAATTTTATGACGTGGAAAGTTCGGCCGGGAAAAGTTATTTCTGTATCGTAGATGTAGTGTTTTTTTTTTTCTCTTTTGCTGCGCTCAAAGGAAATGTAAACGGGTAAATAGCGCGCGAGGCCAACGCAAACTGTTGCTGTACGCCGAAACGTAATATTTTCATTGTTTCATTTCGACGGAATTTCGCCCACGCTTCTGTTATTCCAACTTAAATAGTGCCTGAAATTGCGGAGGCGCTCGCCGTGCAAGCATTTTATTATGCATTGAAGTTCGGTTTCATGCCGGAAGTGCTCACGAGCAGAACGTACGAGGAGGGTTTCCTAAGATAGCTGTGGATAAATAGTGGGAGATGAGTAAACAGGTGGTGCAAACAGATCCAAATTTGGATTTTAGCCGCTGTTACGTTTTGGTTCGAGGCGCGTTCAAAACGCCGGCGCCTAGAAGTTAATTGACCATAAAATCAGACAATAATTGATAAGGAGTTTCAATGGGAAAACTACTTTTCGAGTAACGCAAGTTTTTCAATCTCGGCCTTCGCGAAGATACACCCGTCGAGTGAGTGCGCGGCGCCCCATGAAATGGGTGAAAAAGTGGGCGCAAGAAGGCGAGGGAGGTGAAAATCGGAAGTTTCAACTTTCGGCGGTTCGACGGGGTCGGTCCGGCCAACATTTCTATGGCGTGTCTCGTCGAAAATCCTTTCAAAGATTGCGAACTTTTCGAATTGCCCGGATTTCGCGTGCCGAGTTTAAACGCGAAACACACCAGCCGATTTCTGCCGCCCCCATGCCGATAATGCCGGCCTCGCATAAGTTCATTGTGAAAGTTGGCGCGTTCAAGGCGGTTGCCCACCCCCACATCTCGCGTTCGAAATTCGTTTACATGCCAGCGCAATCATCGTTAAATGTTAAACATGGAAACAATGCGCAATTATTTATTTCGGCGGCGCGGTCATCGTTCGCAATCATTCGCGTTTTACGAGCATTGTGATATTTTACCGCCCCCCATTTCGGGTAGATGGGGGGGGACACCCCCAAACCTGGTTGACGTCCGCGTGTATTAAATTACCCACGCGTTATACGTTTATCCAGCAATTTCGTATCTAGTTTTGCCATTTTGCATCGCGTTGTCGAGATTTATTTGTAGCTATCGATTTTATTGCCGTCATATACGCACACAACGGCATTCCCGAATATTTCCCAATTACATATGTGCCAGGTACATACAAGTGCCTGAGAGCAACTCCAATACCAGATTCAACCTCAGAGGTCATATTTGTACCAGGTTATTAATTTCCACTAAAATTCTCGTTTCCGTTTATGGAAAAGCATCTCCAATCCGAAATAAGTTGGTATATCCTGTTGACACTTACATATCCTTAAAAGAATGTCCAGCGCAGCTTGGCTCTCGATTCTGTAACAAAGAGAAACCAAAAATAAGATACCAATAGCAATGGCAAAAGTTGTTATACATTAGAAATTTATAATCATCAATTTGAATGCGCAGCTAGAAAAAAATAGATATATTATAAATGCACCTGTAAAAAAAGGTTAACCTGAAACAAAATTTCTATTAAATATTAAGAAAATAATTGCATTCGAGTACCTGACGAATGCAACCAATTTGCAAATACACTGTGGCTTTATAGAGCGGAAAACAGAATAACAAGTCCAGTTAGAAGAACAAATACCTAAACCTGAAAAATGGGGTCCAGAATTTTCGCTCTTTTTTTCGCTCTTTAACAGCGTATAACTTTTGAACGGTTGGGTCAATTAAACTAAAGTTAAAACCAAATTGTAGGTCTTACTGAACACTTTTCAAAAATGTATGGGGTCATGCCCTTTTGGCAATGGCGAGAGCAGAAATCGCATTCAAAGAAAAAAAATTGAAAAAAAAGTTTGTAGCGAAAAAACAGAAACGAAATTCTTAAAATCGCTCGAGTTTTCTAAAAGTTTCATATCTCCGGAACTAATCGACCGATTTGGATGATTCAAAGGGCATTAATAGTATTTTGTCGAAAAAATAACATTGGTCATGGTCCCAAAACCCTGAGGGAATCGGAAATACCCGAACTTGAAAAATGGGGTCCTAAAAATGTAAAATTTTCGCTTTTTTTTCGCTCTTTAACTGCGTATAACTTTTAAACGGTTGGACCAATTAAACTAAAGTTAGAACCAAATTGTAGGTCTTGGCGAGTACTTTCCAAAAATCTATGGGTTCATGCCCTTTTGGTCATGCGGAGACCAGAAATCGCGTACGAAGAAAAAATTTGAAAAAAAAGTTTGTAGCGATAAAAACGATATGAAATTCTTAAAATCGCTCGAGTTTTCTAAAATTTTCATATCTCCGGAACTAATCGACCGATTTGGATGATTCAAAGGGCATTAATAGTATTTTTTCGAAAAAATAACATTGGTCATGGTCCCAAAACCCNTTAAAATCGCTCGAGGTTTCAAAAATTTTCATATCTCCGGAACTAATCGACCGATTTGGATGATTCAAAGGGCATTAATAGTATTTTTTCGAAAAAATAACATTGGTCATGGTCCCGAAACCCTACGGGAATCGGAAATACCCGAACCTAAAAAATGGGGTCCTAAAAATGCAAAATTTTCGCTTTTTTTCGCGTCTTTAACTGCGAATATCTTTTAAACGGTTGGACCAAATAAACTAAAATTGGAACCAAATTGTAGATCTTGACGAGTACTTTCCAAAAATGTATGGGTTTATGCCCTTTTGGTCATGGGGAGCGCAGAAATCGCGTTCGAAGAAAAAATTTGAAAAAAAAGTTTGTAGCGAAAAAAACGCTATGAAATTCTTAAAATCGCTCGAGGTTTCAAAAATTTTCAATCTCCGGAACTAATCGACCGATTTGGATGATTCAAAGGGCATTAATAGTATTTTTTCGAAAAAATAACATTGGTCATGGTCCCGAAACCCTGCGAAAATCGGAAATACCCGAACTAAAAAAATGGGGTCCTAAAATGCAAAATTTTCACTTTTTTTCGCGTCCTTAACTGCGTATATCTTTTGAGAATTTTCACAAGTTATAAAACAAGGAAGCTAATTAATGATTTATGTTTATTATATTTGAATGAGATGGTAAGATGAAATGAGGTGAACGATAATGGTTAATGTCCCCCCATGATCTTCGAGGGGTTCATCGTTTCTTAGTTCTTTGGAGTAACCATTGCAGAATTAATTGTTGCCGGCGTCTTCAACTTCAGGTTTATAATTTGTTGGTAGTTGTCGCATGAAGTTTAATGATTGACGTGCTGTATGAAATCCTATGGATCAATTCAATCGGTCGATTTCCAGATTGGCTCTCTACAGATTGCTGGGAGTCCATAGGATCCTTGGTGAGGTGCTCACGAATGAAATTCCGTCGCGTCTATCATCTTAAAGTTTGTTGTAATTTGCGATTTTGTATAGGCGCTGCAATTCGAGTATCTCTCAGTGTCAGTGTTTTCAATACAATTGTATATTTTTGCACTAAGGACATCACAGACGTTCACATAGACGACACAGACGATCACAATAACGACACATTTTTAGTTACCATTTTATATTTTCTTCCATATTATTTTCTTCATTGGAATTTGGGAGCGCAATGAGCACGTCTGCACTCTATCATGTCGAAATTAAATCTGACGATTTGTAGTTTCAATTTTTATTTGATTTCATTTCATAGCCTGCCTCCAATTATTTTGTTTTATCACAAACGGACCAATCAAAACAGCATTCTAATTTTAAATCATGAATCGGACATGCCATGATTTCTGAAAAAATAGAATGCTTTGTTTGCAAAAATAAATCGTCAGAATTCATTTCGAAACGATGGAGTGCGGACATACATTCCGCATTCCCAAATTTTTTCAGTCATACAATTAATTCAAATACATTCCTTCGATTCAAAGGAAATAAAAAATGGTAAAATGAATTGAGCAACGCGAAAATAAAATATTGTGAATGTCTGTGATGGTTCCTGTGATCGTCTGTATCGTCCTTGTGAACGTCTGTGCCGTACTGCACTCGAAGATCTACGTACGCGGAATCCTAGAACAACGATGATGAAAGAAACTAGCCAACCACACGAAGCTCCAACATGCGGAATCAAATAAAAAATCATTCTCAATCGATAAGACCTCACCAAGAGATACACGTTATGATTTCATGGAATCCGATGAAGTCCCCCCCCGAATTCAAAGGATTGAAATCCAAGAATCACCACGAGAAACTGCGACTTTCCCACCTCGTCCATTTCAAATCGAAGACGAACAAGAATTACAAAAGGAAGGCACATGGCAATTAACAAACATTAACAACAATTGTCTATAAGATCTGATGTCCTTTCAATTCATTATCATTCACCTCATTTCATGTAATTTCATTCATACATAATAAAAATTTATTCATCAGTTTCGTCTCTTATTGTTTTTGAATTAGAGCTTCAACTTTAACTGCTTCATTGGCTCTCTGATAAAATTTCTAAGATCCATGTTTTGGAAATTTTTAATGACAGTTGCTTTGATGTTTATTAAATTTTCTAGTTTTCATAGCCAACTCGATAATTTGTGGAGTTGAAGGTATAGTTTCCCCTATATGTTTCTGTTATTTATTATGAATTATTGATGATAGGAGGCCATGAAATGACGCCTGCGAAAAAATTGAATGCGAAAAACAAATCGTCAGATTTCAATCCGACTTGTCGGAGTGCGGACGCACATCTCGCACTCCCAAATTTCAGTAACACATCTACAAATATTACATCATTATTCAATCACTTCAATTAATTTAAAGAAAATAAAAAATGGCAAAATAATATATAAAGGAAATGAGACTTTATTAATAATGGAAATTTGTGATCGTCTGTGATGGTTTTGTGATCGTCTGTGCCGTTTTTGTGAACGTCTGTGCTATTTCAAACTTGCAAAACTTGCGGATATTTAAGAACAATTTGCATTGAAGAGCTAATGCCACGCCGTTAAACCAAAGAACTGAACTTCACTTCTGACGGACATCACTCACTCGCTCGTCAAATCACGGGATCAATCACAGCAACTTCGAAGGCCAAGATTTAATTAAATGCAGCATAACTGAGAAATCAACCCATTGTCATTCACCTCATTGCATTCACAGTCAAAATAAAATACCATTCTCATTAAATCTGGAGTTTCATTGATCTTGCAATTCTTCTGCAAATTTCAGTCTTCCATATTTGATTGAATTTGATATGAAATGACATTTTCTCATTTTTTCTTTCCATAGCCCTCTCAATCCTAATTGAGAATAATGCATGCAATTTGTTCAGTCAACTGGAATTTTCATTTCATTAAATCCCTATCAAAATATTTGCGAATCACAATGATCAATGCAATGCTCAATCATTGCTTTCATGGAATATTCAGCTCGTTATTCTCCGGTTTCACCTGAAAACCGATCTTTTGTGCTTTTGTAGGAAGCGCTCAATAAAGGAAATAAGAAGGAAAATATCCTTTAACGTATTGGTTGAACGTACAATTTGAATCTTTCATAGTTACTTCGAAACATCTTTTCAGACGTGCAACAATTTCCATTCGAACTTTTGCCATTGTAGCACCAACATCAGTCATCAAAAGCGCATAATGCCATCGAAATACGTTCTTGCACTTGAATGAAGTCGAGCGATAAAACCGGAAGTAAATAATTGCTACGATGAACGGCGGCAGTTCCAGGCAAAAGGATAATCATAAAACATGCGCTGCTATTTGGAATTCATTAATTTGTTAGTTCACGTCAATGGCGCACAATTGCTATCATTCGGCGAATACTAGCGGCGCTACGAGCCGATCGAAATAACATAATTAATTCGAGGAATTCGTACAACCGGATATAGCCGCCGTAATTGCATTGTTCCTATAATTCGAATTGCAATCCGAGTTTGCTCGCTTTAATTAACAATCCGGGAATGGGCGCACATACCTGGCGCACACAGATTCTTTGTGCGATAATGATTTGCGTCGGCGGTTCGATGCGATTCGACCAGCCAGCGTGCAATATGCGTTTGTGCGGAAAGCCGTAATTACGCAGGCGTCATTAGCGCAGACCGTGCGCGTCGTTTGATGTTCCAGGATAATAGGGACTCGGTGTGCATAGCGGAAGCGAGTGTTGGACGTGCGCGACGACGGCGACGAATTAATATGCACGTATCATTTGCACTGAATGGGACGCAAATTGGCGGAGGCGATCATGATTAATTGCATTGCCGACGAAATGGCATTCAGTTCGATAATTTCAATTCGTCGCCGAATAATTGCAAGTGGCCGTCTGGCGACTTCAGTGATCAATCAAGCAATTATTTGGATGTGAAAATCATTTCGGCGTTGAATACGTCACTCGATTATTACCTTGTCTCATAAAGGTCCATCCCGAAAGGATCAACTTTCTTAAAGAAAAGAGAATCCCAGAAAAAACAATCACCTTGCAAATTACGATTGATAATCGATATTTCTACGCTTCAGCTTCGCCAAAGACATAATTTTTCAGCCTTCTGCTGTGGTGGTACCTCCCTCTGGTGAGAAATGTGTGCCTTCGCGTTCGGCATTTGCGGCTCTGATAAAGGCATTCGTTATTCATGGCGCATCGTCCCATTCAAGCGCATACGTAAATCTTCAGGCCATCGCCATCGGTCCCGACATATAAATTCTACCTTTTCTACCGCTCCCCAAGCTGCGCACATACGCGCACGTTCGCGGTCCATCAGCAGACTTCGTGCGCGGATGCGTCGAGTCTAATCTGTAAGGCACTTGCTTCGCACATCTAACAGTTATAAATATTTTCCGGGGGCAAATGGAGCGACTTAACATCCACTAAGAAGGGCTGGGAGGGATTGCACGAGGGGCAGCAATTCGAAAATGCAATGGTATGAATATTTAATGAATTTACGACTATTGGAGTAATGTTGAATGTTGGTCGCTACTCTTCGCCAATGCGCAAATAGGCAATCGTTGAAATTGAACAATATTTTTCAAATGAGGGTGGTTCCCGAGAAAATATTTCCGGAAGTATTTTTATTTCCTATCCTATAATAAGTGCGAAACTATGAGATGACTTTTTCCTAGTAATTAGAATTTGGGATGATTTCAATATTCTTAAAAACTGCTAAACTAGAAAATATAATTTTTCACTTTTGGGTATTTATCCTTGAGCATTCAATGATTGTCCGCTTCTAATGAATTTGTGCATGCAGTGTGTAATTTCTCATTCGCAACTTCTTTTATGCCGCGTTTACGTGTTATTATGGCACGTGTAATATTCGCTCGTAGAGTAAACAAAGCGCCAAATTACTTTTCTTTTCGGTCCCGTTTTGTTGCCTCGAGTTTTTCGCGTCGGCCACGTCAACTTTTCTTGATAGCGTGTTGACTTTCCTAGTCTAATGTGCGATGTACATGATCGCATTGCGCCTGCCAACTATTGTACTACGAAATACTAAACGGATTTCAAAATGGGCAATGATATTCGTCAAGGGCCCCTAAATTCTATGGACTCTCGAAACCCTCGATGACCTTCTAGAATATTTGCAATAATCACCGCACACTAAACTATTTATTCAATTTTCGGTTTGTCACGGTTATATCGATTCGGCCCACTTGAATTGATTATGATTATCTGATAGTCGGCTGTGAGATTGGATAGCCAATCCGAACAGCTTTCGAATTTCAAACGATGAATCGCATAGGGCCATGAATAAACATTTCGAAAAAAACAGAACGTTTTGTTTGGAAAAATAAATCGCCAGAATTCATTCGAACGCAATGGAGTGCGGACGTTCATTCCGCACTCCCAAATTTTAGTGATACTTGCACAAGTATTCACCATCATCTAATCATCTATAAGAAAATAAAATATGGGACTGCATGTGTACTAGTGTTGTTATTGTGTCTGTATCGTCATGTGTTGAAAATGTGTTCGTTTGTGTTGTCCGAACAGAAATCTAAAAGGTATCTTGAAGAAGACCCCAGAGATATCAATACGGTACTGCTGTGTATTAAAATAATAACTTCATTCGCGCCTCGCCAAGGATCCCGAGGATTTTCCAAGAAATCCGATGATAGGGGAGGTTATCGGATTGTCCACCAATTGGAACCTTTGGATTTCATACAGCACGTCGTTCATTAAACCGCGTCGAAGCAAATCAGCCATTCCAGAAAGAAGAACGAAATGCAAATGACAACTGGGAGACTACCGCCGCTACCGCTGCGTTTGCATTGATCACATCAGTGAACCTGGAAACTGCCGGCCCCGCGAAGACCCTGGGGCTGGCCAATCATTATCATTCACCTCATATCATGTCCCATTTGATTCATACATAATAAACATAAATCATTCATAAATTATGTCGTTTTATTGCTTCTGAATTTCAACTGAAAATTAAAGGCTGCAGAGTGGGGCTCCCATAGAGGACGAGGTATTTGTCTGAGGGCTCCAATGATAAGAAAGGGGCCCTAACATGTTCTAGCAATATTGTGCATTTGAAACGTTAAATACTCCTCTGTCTAAATGACAACTGAATCGACGCTTTCATAAATTCATGCATTCATAGAAGAACGTGGCTGATGATCTGATAACGTCGCTTTGAAATTACAGTTCTTATCTTCCCTGTGCTAACTGAATGTTATTAGTTGACATGAATAGAGGGAATACATTGAAATGAACATTTTTTTAATTGGTTTGAACGAGAAATTAAATTTCCCTTGACAAGGGTATAATCAGCAAATATTTTGCATTGTCATCTGAGTGAGTGGTCGAAATGCGGAGTAATTACACGCAAAATCCACCTTTTTCGTTGTTTTAATCATGGGATTCGCCAAATGGGGCTGCCTAAAAATAGCCGGTGGTTGCATGAGGACGCCGCGTGTGCGGCTGTCAAAAACAGCGCAGAAAATTGAAAAATAATAACGACGATCCGAAGAAAAATGATGTTGCTAATGAAAGCTGAAAGGGACGAATCGGTGTCCTGGCACAGAAATTTAGCCTTTGTCCTAATGTGCGCCGCCCGTCGGGGCCCACCCTCTTCAGCGGATGGATAGTAGGATACATTCGAAGTGTATGCAAACGAACGGTATGCGTTTCGTTGTTCATTCGCGTTATCGAAAAGAGCGTCTCAACTAAATGGATATCGATTTAATATTTGTACGCGGCGGCCAATTTGGCCGCCCTTTTTTCCCTCCGCCCCCACATTGATTTGTCTGTTTACTCTAACGCGCTCGATGCTGTTATATGCTTGCAGAAGGAGGCCGTCCAGTGAGTCACGCTCGAGGAGCCCGCCGCCGGCCGCCCCCGCACGCGCCCCCCAGCGACGCGAAGGATTCCCACGTCGGCCGAAGCACACGCGCCAGGAATTGTCAGCATGCCGCAGGCGCCCAACCCGCTGATGAAGCCCTTCGTGGTGCTCGCGCTGCCCGGCATGTACTTGTTCTACAAGTACAATCAATACAAGCGGAAGCGGAAGGAGAACGCGAAGCGGCGGCTCACCGAACGGGAGCTGCAGCATCTCAATAACAAGATTGTAAGTAGCGAAGAAATTGTTTTGCGGGCCGGCTCGCGTGGGGCTTGATGGTATGTTTGGGGGGCGAATGAATATTGTGGGTTAGGCTGATAAGCGGGGACAAATTGGTCGGGCTCGTTCGTGCCATGGGTGCGGCGACGGCCGTACATTCGTGACGGTCCCGTATCGACGAAATCATGCACGTTGCTGGTTTCAATTTAGTTCATTCTATTGTGAATGCAATGCGATGGATGGTGATGGTGATTGTGGTGCGGGTGGTTGGTTGCTTGGTGCGCTGGCACGCAGGGTGCGAAAACTAGGCGTCGAAGACGATCGTTTCGTCGGGTGGGAAGAACTCGACAGTTGCAGGGAAATAGAGCGGGTCCATGTTCGACGGCTGGCCCTTGCACTGCGTCGGGTCGCAATTGTTCAGCTCGATGAAGTCCTTGGCGATCTCTTCGCGCTTGCCCAGCTCCAGCGTCATCTTCTCGAAGAGGCGCAGCTCGAAGCGCGTCAGCTTCGGGACGCCGAAGTTGTGCATGATCCCATGCGGGCCGAACTTGACGGTGGAGACCAGATGCCTGCAACGGCGTGAAGATGGATACAGAGGCTGAGGGTGCTCAAGGCGGGGGGATGACTTACTGGCAGGTGCCGACAAAGTTGGTGCGCACGAACGCCGTGGAGATGGCTTTGGAGTCACCCAGGAGTCCGAGCGCGATCGTCGACACGAGTCGGTTGATTGCAAACGCGTTGCCGAAGGGCGCGTACTCGTGCTTCGCCTCCGACTTGACATTCGGCGAGGCGTCGACGTCCAATTTCCGGAAGACGTTGATCATGGCGCGCGCCGCAGGAAGTGGCACCGGTAGCGGGCTGGAGCGCGAAAATAGAGGCAGGAGGATGTCCTCCTCGGGCCCTCCGAGTAATGGCACATGTACACACGATGGGTCGAGGTCCTGCTGTTGGGCCAGCAGGGTGTTGATTCGCATCTGTGGGTCATAGCAAATTCAGAGAAGGGCAGTTTCCATGTCGTCTTCGACACTCACCTGCTGCTGGGCGATGGAGCCCAGAACCTTGCCAGGATGATACCAATGATTTCGTCGATACACTTCGGAGATGATGGGCAGTGTCACAGAGAGGGGCACTACACAATCAACAAAGATGGCTTTCGGCGCGTGGAGGGCCGACGCCGTCGCCAGTTCGATGAGGCGTTTGCCCTCGATCTTCAGCGTCTGCTCGAATGTCGCATCGGGCTTGATCGTCTCCAGCCCCAACATCACAATCACGTCTGCATTCTGGAACCAGATGGAAGGCGGTAGATACTGACTCTGAACGGGAATGGATGCGGATACTTACTCTAACGGCACAATGCACATCCTGATTCTTGTAGCCGGTGACGCCGGAGTGGGTGTCCAGGTGATTGAGATCAGCAGCGAGGCCGCACGTATTTTCGGAATCGTACAGATAGATTTGGGAGATGAGCGGATTCTGCTTCAAAAGCAGGGCCAGCGCCTTACCGGTTGTGGTAAGGGCGCCAAGGACGGCGACGCGGCAGCTCTTCTGGACGAACTTCTCCTTGTGCTCCTTGAAGGCGGTCGCCTTCTCTTCGATCTTCTTCGGCGTGATCGTCGACAGGTAGCGCGCGTAGCCTTTAACGACTTCCGCTGGGAGTTAATAGATATCGGTGCGATTCCAATCGGGGGCGTGGATGGCACTTACTTTTGAGGAAGACAGCTGGCTTCAGCATCATCTCGGATGGCAGGAGGGAACGAAAAAGGGTACAGCAAATTTACTCGGATTGAATTTAGACCGATTCCAAAAATATGTTGGTTCTTGGCCTGATGGTTTGGGTTAGACCAGCCCAAATTGTGCGCGTTGGAAATTGCTAAATTTGTCAAATTTGTTGCTTTATTTATAACTGATTCGAAAAATGTGTGTTGGCAAGCGATTTCAAACAGTTTGACGTTTCCGCTACCTACGATCTATTAAAAACTGAAAATTATACTCTCTAAGCGGTCTGAATGGGAAAATTATTCAAAATTCAATTAGCCTCATGCGAAAGTATCATAAAATGCTACCACTAATAAACACGTCAATATTTTGCGTTTTTTCTGGTAATTAGCCTCGTAACACAAAAACAAAGCAACCGTAAGAACTCGCGAAGGTTGCAATATGAGAAAAAATTCGCTCACATATCGAATTCTTGCTGAAAACGTGCGCACGGAATTGATTGAAACGTCAATTAGTTGCAAAGATTTTTCGCATACATAAAGTTGCATGTACGTAATTAAGTTAAGATGGCTTGTCGAGATTATCTGGATTTTCTCTTGCGACGCAAATACGCGCATAATCCCATTACTTGGGCCACCGCCAGTGTTTAAGTGTTCGTCCTGCTGAATGCGCTTGCCATGTCGAACGTGTCCTTATTTCGCCGCCGCCGCCAGCTCCTCGACGGAAGTAGACAGCGTCGTCGACATATTGCCGTGCGCCCCGCCGATTGCATTCGCCTGCGCCGTGTGCCATCGACTAATAGCGGCCGGCAATTTGGAAACTAATTAATTGTCATTTTTAGCACGTTCGCGAGTCACGCGACCGATCGATCCGCACGCGTTCGAGCAGTTGGCGGTGGAGGCAACGGGCGAATGTTACTTAGCAACAATTGCTTCAAGTACACACTTTATTAGACAGCCCCCTATTTCGGATAAGGACTCAATGGGAATGAAGACTAATTAAGCGAATTCTTGGATGCGTGGGATGTTCGAGATGTGTAAGAAGTGATGAGTACAATGAGTTCAATCCGATTCGTTTTTTGGTTCGTTTTTCTTGGCGCGCCGCGCGGATTGGCGCTCATCGTTCACTGGCAGGCAATTAGCTAGGTATAATGAAGAAAATTGAGTGGCGCAAAACGTTCGCTTCATTTTCCATTAATTATAGATCGTGTAACCAGCGTGTGCACTCGATGAGTAAGTGCACTTTACTTCGCCAAGGGACATAAGCGAATTAAAATCCCATGAAAGCTATTTACTAGCAAAAATTTTTATTAATCTAATCCTATCTCTATGAAAACCAATTTTATATTTCAAGAGAATTTCAAATGTGGGGAATTCGTTTCCAAAGTGCATCGAGGAAACCGATTTAAAATGGAAGGACTTGAAAAGACAGAATGTATATAACAAGCAATTTGAAAGGATAAGAATCCTGGAAATCGCACAATATAAAACAGCTTCAGAAATAGAACTGCGGGAAGGATTCAAATATACACTGACGAAATGAAAGCAACAATAAAAATACCTCCACTTGATTTATTATCCTTTCAAGCATCTTCAAGCTCAGCAAACAAACCAATTATGCGACTTTGTCCGCATTCATTCAGTGGAAACGCTTTCACGCTAATCGAATCGAATAAATCCGATTGAAATCAATTTCGCACTTGAATTCGATTGTGTTGTATGATACGAGTGCAATTTCTGCGAGCGCGCACGTAAATCGAAATAATCTGTCCGTTGTGTCGGCGGCGGTGGAGGCGGCGATGGCAATTGCTGAAAGTTGTGAGGCAGCGCAGGTTTCATCATTCGCATATTGCGTGCGATTTGCTTCATTTGTATTTAGCATTCGCTTGCCGCCGTCGAGGTGCACGCCATGGAAACAATGAAGCAGCCGTGCAAATGTATTTTGTGTTATTGTGTGTGGCGGCTGGAAGGCGGCAGCAAAGTAAACGAGTGGCGCGCGCGCAAGGACCTGCAATTGCGTGAAATTAAATTCGTATTATTCAAACTTACGGCTGTCATTGTTTCATTATTTGTACAGCGTTGACATGAAAGTCGATTATAACGTTATCGAAAATTCGGAGGGCAATATATTTTCGACGTCGAAAAATGATGGTTGCTTATGAATGTATGCATTGATTAATGGCCAAATGTGTCGTCAATATTTAAGACGCCCGATGGATGAATTCATAACCATAATCGGATAAGAAAGAAAGAGGAACACCAGCGCCATATTTACATTCGTACTTCATCGTAAAATCGATGTCCACGCATTTTCCGCGGTGTCATTTCCGGCCGGCCGCACGAAAATCGCTGCCGGTGACACGAAGGACTCTCCACGTCGGTCGACGCCTGGCTGTTAGAAAATAGAGGCGATTGGCTCAAAATTGCCCGGCCGTTTTGCTGCCTTTATAAATGATCCCATCGAGCCGCCACCGATCGCTTACTTATCCGTCACGTCTCCAATGACGGATCTCCGGATGAGCGCCCGAGTGTGTTTGCTTATTATCTCATGTCAGTCGCCTTCTGAGCACCTCAACCACAAAGCACGCACAATGTTCATGGAATGTGAATGTGATGATAAATATGCATGATTGCCATCCGGGCTGGTCGGCATGGGTTTTCGGCGGTGAGGGGCCTGGAGTGGACTCGCACTCAAATTAGGTGGTCGTCACGAAATAATCGCCTTGGGAGCTTCTGCAAGGTGAAGAAAGTCAGCGCAACGTTGAAGGTCGCAACACACGATGGTGAAAGTTTCATTCAGGAAAATTCACCTTGAAACGTTGAATCCCATGAATACACGGTCCCGACATAAATCGCCCTTCTTATCGCAGTTGTATGCCGGATAGGCCCCAGGGTTCCTCACCGTCTCCACATAGATATTCCAAGCGAGTTGATGACTGCAGGAGACTTTTGAAAAGGGGCACTTAGTTGATTATACGCTTTGAAGGACACCTTGGACACTTACAGTAGTCATCAAGCTTGTTGCTAAGAACCAATTCTTCGAACGAGCACCCCGGTTGGATATCCTTATCGGGGTTCACGTAGAAATCGACGTGACCAATTGAGACGGGATACCCGAAGAGAATGGGTGCCGTGTGGATGACGTCCACAAATTTAGCGTCCTCTTTGGTAATTCGATGGGCCACATCTAGAAGATCGTTCAGATGTTTCAATTGGTACAAAGCATTGGAATATCGGTACCTTTGATTGGGTAGAGTGGTAATGCAGGATCCAAACCAGTAATGCGATCGATGATGTGTGAATCTTTCAAGTGTTTCCCGGTCATCCCAGCGATTTGGGCCCCGAGGCTGAACCCTATTAAGTGCACCCGATCCATGGAGATCTCTCCAGATTTGTGGAACATTTGCAGAAAGTGACCCAACGTGTCAGAGACTAGGATGGTATTCTCGGCAGCCTGGCCGTACCATGGACCCGCAGAAAGATTGGACCAGTCCACCAGGATAACGTTGTAGCTCTCAGGACGACTCAAGTAAGCTAAAGACCAATTGAACCTCTAAACTTGCGCAAGTGTTATTGGGGTAGGTTGTAGTTTACCATCACGAATAGCGTATGAACTCGACTTGGTGGAACAAACTTCGATGAAGCCATGGATAAAGATGACGGTTGGATTGGTTGATTTGAATCCTGATTGGCGCAGAGTGCCAGGACGCAATTTCAGTTGGATTCCATTCGTTGGGTTCGCTTTTGTGAAGAGGAGCAACCGAAGGTCCTGTTGCATCCGAATGGGGCAACATGAGGGGCAGTTTCCAATTGGTCGTGGAGACAACTTGATTTTGTTAAAACCTGTAATAGGTTAATTAGTTAACGAATTAAATAATTCCAAGAATATTTGAATGAGGTTTAAATATCAACCGATTTCTTCCTAAGCCACCAAAAATGCAAAAGGTGGGACCCTACTTCCTCATTATCCGAAACCAATCTACAACTTAACGAGGACTTGAATTATCACCATGAAAATTGAAGGGTATGTCAAAATAACGGTTAGATAAATCCAACTTTCACTTATACTCACAAGTTTACGAACTGACTTTAAAAAGAATGTCGATATCAGTAAAAAATTGCTATGGATTAAACGTATAAACAATTCTCGTTCGATTAATTCCGTTTGGTAAAACCGTGGCCGACTTGAAGGTTTGTTTATGTCAAATTCGCGGCCAATGGCAAGGCACAACCACCTTGAATTAGCACCAACTTAATACTTTTCCAATTGTTGGTCCGCGCACTATGTACAAAATGAATTGGACGTGTTTAGACATCTTAGACAAATTTGAACATGTAAATACGAGAAGTCGCCGTCATTAATATGCAGCTTGGAAATGAACATGTTGTCGCACAACACGTCATCGCTGTGCGACACATTCCGCTTTGATTTCGGGCCACAAACACCTCATTGCGACCGTAAAACGGACGTACGTCCTTGAAAAGAAAGCGAGTTTTATGTGTTCACCGTTTGCGCTCGCCATAACTGGATCGTCGGTGTGTGCGCGAACGAACATAAAGCGGGTAAGTGCACAACATACGACGTACTTACGCTAGGCGCAAGACTTTGTTGCTATCGCCGCCCCCGAGTTTTATCACCAGCCGCATGAAGAACGTTATAGGCGCGCCCGTTCCCAGCGCCCCAATCGCCATGTAATGCCCATTTTAACCACACCGCAATGATATCAGTTGAATGAAAAGCGAACGTTTTGTGTGCTCCGTGCTTATCACTTACTCTCTAACTTAGTTTTGGAAAAGTTTCGCAATGAACAAAGCCGGCTGTCATTTTTGCGCTTATCCTTTGTCATCCTGGATTGAATTGAGTTGCGCTGATTTCAGAGTTGGCGCTTGTGGTCGGCACACCGAATGCGTATAGATTAATGCATGAAAGTCACATCGTTCGCACGCACCAGAAGGAAGGAAGGCGATGAAGATCCAAGTCAAACAGCACAAACACTCAATGATATTTGCAAAACGAAGTGTCATGCATGAATGAAAATTCCCAGCAATAGCCCCGTCAATTTGAATCAATGCCAATTGCCGAACTTACGGCGATTGCTGCTAATTGGCCTCATTACGCCGGGTGAATCAGCAAACCTGCCCCGCTAATTGCCGCCACAATTGTCAACTCTGTTTCGTGCGTACCGATTAAAAGAACCGCGCGAATGTGCGCACGAAGCGCTGGAAATACGTCGTTCTGGCCGTGCAGGTGAGTGATTATCGGTTTTGCTTATGGGATTGCTAATTAATCGACTCATAATGTTTGCTCGCTGCACTGACGCGTCTCGTTTGCATTACGTTTTATCGCTGATTACTCTTCGATTATGTTAATGGACGCGCACGTGGTGATTTTTGCCTGGAAGCGTGTAGCTAAACGTTTGCAAATTTTCCTATTTCGTACTTTCTGTACTCGATGTTAATTATCCGTTGTTCGCTGTGCGTGTACTCACCGATCGGTAAAATAATTGGCTCGCACTCGCGCACTCGATACTCGTATCGTTTATCGGAGCCGCTACCGATGGGGTGCGCATAAGCGGAAGCAACTTCACTGGCATTCCGCACCCGACGTCCAGCCACCACCCCCGCTGTCGACGACGACATCGAGTCAACAGCCTCGATGGGGACGATCGGAATGTCCGCATTCGCATAACCGCGCTCCTGTCCGCCCGTCGGGGGCAAATTTCCGAATGCGCTCAAAATGCGCACAAACAGTTCGAGTAATTGCATGCTGCCACCCCCTGACGCGCGTGTTATCACCAGCCTGGCACTACGACTCCGATTGCTTATCAGTTGGTGCGCGCGCGAATTACTCACGGTGCAATGCAATTAATCGCGTAATTGGATGCGTTCGTTTATCCGCGTTGGATGATCGACCGACTGGGCGCACTCGCCGCCGTCCAGCACCGATTTAAAAGTCGCGCTGGTAACGCACCCGCGTTTTGTCTGGCTCGATTCGTCGCCGGCGAAGATAAACAACGTCCGGCAAGCGCCCGGCTAATGCGTTCACGTCGTGTGCAAGCGCATGGAACTCATTCACATCGTGGTTTCAATGTCGCACACACCACTTTTTGGCTGGCGAAAAACCCGTCTAGCCGGTGCATGGCCCATCCAGGTTGTTGATGAAGGGGGCTGGAGTCAAAAATAAAGCGCAAATTTCGCAATATGTACTCGGCGCCAAAACATATTACTTTAATTAAAAATTATTACATCCCAGTCCAGTCTAATAATTGCTCGAGTATTTATGCAAATTCATGGTTTTGCTCTTAATGAGGCGAAGATTTCATTGTCAATTTGACGTCGTTAATGCGAATCTGCTTTGATTCGATTGTAGTATGATCTCATTACGACAAAACAAAGGTATTATTCGAATTTTACCGGAATCGGATTATCTTGTCGAGCATGTTGTTTTGCAGCCATCATTTCTGTCCGATACGCGAGTCGCATCCCAATTTTAAATGTCAGATTACAATGGCGTGTGAGTTCCAATCCTATTAAGCAAGCCGCGTGTAATTTCCATACGAAATTGACTTCTATTAGCTGTGAGTTTTGCTTCTTTTTTAGCGCGATTATTCAGTTACGTAAAGCAAATTAAAAATTATTGCGATTTTTGCTTAGTTTGCCTCACCGAGTGACGGTTTTATAATTATCATAATAATCAAATTGTTTATCGAAGTGGAAAACGGCCACACTATAGATGGTTCATGTGAATCAGTTAAATCATATTTTTTTTTATTTCCTGAAGTTGTTTACCATAGAAAATGATATTTTAATATTTCATGAATTAATTAACATTATAAGAGCCTCTTTTTTGCGAAATTATTTGGCCCCAAATCAATAATACATAGTGTAAATTTTTATGTTCCAATTTGCCCATTCGCAAACGCGTCATTGGAGTAATTGTTGGAAATAAATCAATAAATTGATATTGTAATTTGTCTAATTGTTATTGCTTTCTACAAATGTAACATTGCTCGCAAGGCTGTCATAGTAATAACATTTTCCTTGCCACCTCGCTTGTCTTTTAAAATAGTATCAATCGACTCAAAATAGACAAGATTTCCATTATTTTCGTATTGTAATTTATTTGAAGGTTGTTCAAGTTCAATCGACGCACTCAAAGCATTTGATTTCGATGATTTGACCATACAAACGATTCGATTAAGCGAAACAAAGATGAGAATCATTGAGCACCGCTCAACAACGCGGCAAACAAAGTGTTCGCTAACAATTAAGCAATGTAACAACAACTTATGCTAATCGAAAACATGTTAGACCTTCAGCGAGAACAACATTTGCCAAAAAAAAACAACAATCGAAAAAGTCTACAACTCACTTATGAAAAATACGCCGTGTTTTGTTAGGCAAATAAGCAAGCAGCTTGGTCGCAGAGAAGGGATTGAAACAAAGAGGAAGCATCAAGCCTCATGAAATATTTAAGAAAGGTTTTACTTTACATCAACGAACGACGCGTCGTGTGATTCACAATGCGGAAACACAAGTTTTTCGCAACTAGGATGCGACATGACATGTCGTTGGATACTGGATGAGACTGAGAATGAGTGCAAAAAATGGATACCAAACCAAGGTCCAGAAGGAATTATTATTAAAGTACGTGTGATGTTTGGCTCATAAATGCAACTGATTTTGGTATATTCAATTTGCAACGTGAAACTCTTTGTGAAACTACGGGAAATTTATTACTTGTCCTCAGTCGGTTTACTCGCTATGGAGACGAATGTCCGCACGATGTAGAGACATTATTCAAATTTGATTCACGCTCTCATGTGCACTTCCTCTACCCTATTATTCGTCGTGCTGACGACAGTTTGCTCTATTTTGCGTTTGTTGCAGGACAAATTATTGAATAAGTTGGAGGAGAATGAACCGGAATTGGCAACTTGTCAGGAGGAAGAGGTAATTGCATGCAAATTGTTGTTGTGCATTTCGCTTATTAGCTGTGATTCGTTCGTATGTGTAGTAATTTGGCGCAAATTTGCAATTGCAATCGAGTTGAGACAATTACCCAGTTCCTAACTTTCCTAAAATGTCTCTCTGGATTAGAACGGATAATCTAACTCGCAATTCGGACTGTTCTTCCCTGTCATATTTTACCCTCGTTTCGTTTTTGGGCCTTTCAAAGTTGACAAGTTTCCTACATGGAGGCAGGATAAAATTGATAAATTTGTTAATCCAATGCCGAGAAAAATATAAGATATTTTGTTGATGAAGCAAGACTGGAAAAGTTTAGAAAATTTCAACGTGCAAGTTCGCTCAATTAATAACGCAATTAATAAGCGACTTGATTGCCTTCAACTTATCGCAATACAATTAAAGGTTACAATTTTGTTTACATCTGCAGTCTGGCGAACGGGTTACAGACCGGCGCAGAGACAATGCAAACCTGTTCGCTCTTCTTGCACCATCTTGCGTAATTATCGTTGATTATTTGATCACACACGCGTCACGCGCAATGCCGAAATTAGCCACTTGTGCGCTTAAATCGCGCCAAGTGTTGGGGCCCGTGCGTTAATGGGTCAGGAGCATGCAGGTCGGCATTGACAGGTACTTGATTGAAGGTGCGTCGTTGTCCCATTCACTGCTTAACTTCAGCTGCACGTTCGCATTGAGATCGATTGCATCTGCGCCCATCTCGGATTGGAAGTAATCTCTGTCCTGCATTGCAGTGCGTCATCTGCATCCATGCCAAGGCGACGATGCAGACGTCGCCGTGCGGCCATCAAGTCGTCTGCCGAAAGTGCTTCGTCAAGACGATCCAGATCGCCGTCTCGCAGCGCTTGCTTCCACTCAGATGCGTCATCTGCAGAGCCAAGATTCTAAGACTCAAGGTATGCATAGATCGCGTTGATCCTTGCTGGCATTCAGCCATTTGTTCTCTAATCCTGGACGTTGAATTTCCTCAGACTGGTCCGATCCTGCCGTCGTCAGCGAGCGGCTACTCGGTGAACTCCAGGTCTTCCTCAGTGCCACAGTCGGACAGCCTCTACAGCGTCAGCAGCGGCAACTCGTCGATATCTTCCACGTCGTGTTCTTCCGAGAGCAGCGCCGGCTGTCGGTCAGCAGGCGCCGGCAGCAGCGGTGGAGGTGCTGGAGCGGCGCCTCCGGCGATGTGCTGCATCAACGGGCATTGTCTCGGTGGGGCTTATCCACGTCAGCCTACGGGCGCGCTGCGCCGCTCCCAGCAGCACGCGATGAAGGTGAAGCTGCAGGAGTACTGCCGCAGCGACAAGCACGGCCATCCGATCATCAACCGGCTGCCGCCGATCAAGGAGATCAGCACGGCGAGCCCCACGCACAATGCGCCGCCTCCGGCGTCAACGCGCATCAGGTTCGTTCACACCCACACCCTGTATTGTCTTCTCATGGGTATGTTTTCGTAGGTGCGCCCAGAAGATTGTCACCCAGCTGGAGACCGGCCGGATAGCGACGAGCAGCCGGCGCGGGAAATACAAGTACGAGAAGCTGGCGCAGCACGACGACCAGATCGACGAGGAGCAGCCACCGCCGTCGGCACTTGCCGAGGATGCGCCGCTGAAGGAGTGCAAGGAGGCGGCACCACCGCCACCGGCTGCCGCCAAACCGAAGGAGAAGCGCTGGTGGGGCGAGCGCAAACACAAGGAGCGCACCAAGAGCGAGGAGCGCATCGACAACAAGAAAAACGAGATCACCGAGAAGCACATGGAGATGAAGCACAAGCTCTTCCTCAGCGAGCTGAAGCGCGACGAGAAGAACGCCAAGAAGGAGCTGAAGAGCAAGGCGGCGAAGGAGAGCGCCGCCATCAAGGAGAATCACTTATAAAACACGTCAATCAATCCTGCGCGAAGTGAGGGGATACGTAGGGAGCCTACCGCGACTGCGCCGCGTTCTCAGTCAATCTCAGTTAGTTTAGGGCGTAGGGCGGCTGCAATTCTATGAACGCAATTAACCGTAGTCAATTTCCTGTGTACCAAAAGCAACGCGACACTCACGAGACATTCAGAAACTGCCCAAATCCGAAACCAGCCCAAAGAGCAACGTTCCCCAAAGGACAAACCGACTCCGAAATCTTAAATAGCCATGGAAGCCAGCGAATCATTGATTAGGTATTACTGACCGCCTATTTTATATTGGAACGAGCAGAGGGCGCATTTTAGACTGATTTTAGCTGTTTTAACCCCCCAACCCTGGTTGAGTCGCAAACGCGTGCTAGCCGCGCTAGGAAATCAGGGAATCGCAGGCATCTGCAACCGGTGAGCGAAGTAAGCGCGTCTGTCAACACTTCCGGTCGCAGCAAGCGACCAGGAACTTTTCGGCGCAATAAACGAAACGTAATATAAAAAGCCATAATGGATAGCAATCAAAACTAACTGTACATATATCAAAATCAAAGCAAACCGCAATGTTACATACAACTCATCGGCGAGCGGTGAGAACACACCCCCAAACGCACCCGCAAGTCGGGCTTCGCGTCTCATCTAATTAAGTCTAAAGTCTGTAATTAGGGTAATGCCTACCAATACCTGTCTAATAATTAGTCGATATCATAATGTGATGTGAAAACGAATGCCGATCCATGTTTTTAGCGTTTTAACGAGCACACACCGAAGGGGAAACTGCGGGGGCAGTTGGTGAACGGGTCCGCTATGCGCGTGCAACCACCAACACCAACCACCCGCCGCCAATCAATAGGTGCATCTCCTAACCGAATGGGCGTCCTGCAGGATGCAGCCCGATGCAACGCATGTACAAAAGTGCCAAATCCAAAATGAGCAGCGACGTTTTCGTCGCACTCGCCGATTCGAGCGCACACAGTCTCAACGGAACGTGGCCACCGCCGCCGCCCGACTCAAATCGTCATCAGGTATCGATAATCAAAAAGAAATTCTACACCCACACCCAGCCACACATACACAAACCCACACACACACATACACGTAGAGACGAACACCTACGACCCTCGCCAAGCAGCAACAAACTCAAATGAACTGACAAGATCACACGAACTCGTATGAAGAGCAAGCAGAATTGCATTTGAAATGCTTTAAACCAGTAGCGCAATAAGTGAGCAACCCATCGCCGCCTGGTAGCGTACCATACATATCTCTCTATACGCGATAATAATTATTAGTTAATAGCCGCGACCATAATCAAAAACAGTCAACGGGATTGCGGGCAGCCTACCGCTGCGCTGCCCCTGGCGAACGCCCACAGCGCCACCGGCCAGTGCCGGCTGCAAATTAATAATAATTGAAGAGACATAAGATGCAAATCGAGGCAATAATTACTACCAATTAATTGTACAATGTTTAGCGTAAAGATGTATCGTTACGGCCGTCGTTTAGTCGTTCACGTGGATGTACGACGCCGCCCTCCTTCTCCAGAAACCATCCCGAAACCCGAGATCCGATCCCGATCCTCCTTAGTGCAAAGCGCAAAAACGTACGGTACTCATACGAGTCAGAGCGCGTTGACAGAACATGTACACCACAGGTAATCCAAATAAATGTTTTAATGAATAAAGGGCAATTGTATTAAACCTATGTACGTAGTTCTACTCGGAATACTTGGGAGTACCTTAAATCTAGAACGTATTACAAGCGTGGGCCTGTCGCATCGATTTGAGATGTTCATGATGTTAATGCGGAGAAATTGTGAATAGAAGTTTAGTTTTGTAAATTTCAGGAAACAGTATCTATTAAGCAGCAATTAAGCAAAGAGGTTTTCTAACTCAAAGTAGGATGGATAATCGCATTGATCGATTGATTGACAGAACATTGAAAGTTGTCGTGTTCGTAAATGCAATCGAATAACTGGATTTTTGTAACTTGGTGTATTGTGCACACACTGAAGAGACGATGTAACAGATGATATATTATGTATAAGGAAACAAATAAATGGATAACGAATTACCAATTATATAAACCTGAAATTCAACCTGTCTTTTGATGATTTTATCACACTAAAAAGCCTATGATAGAATGATACATTGATAATGCTGCTGAATCTCTGCGAGAACCAGAAATGCCCGAACTTCAAAAATGGGGTCCTAAAAATACAAAATTTACGCTTTTTTGCTCTTTAATTGCGTATAACATTTAAAGCGGTAGGGCCAATCAAACAAAATTGAGCCCCATGAAGGAAACACCATTCGTAAAGGAATGATGTTTTCCAGAACCAAATAAACAATACAACAACAAGATTACCAATTGGTAAAAACACAAATTCTGAATCCAGAATTTTAACACTAGCCTCTTCAATGGCTGTTTTCTTCTTTGTTTTCACTTTGACATGCTTCAAATTATTATAATTAACTATTATTGACTATAATTGACTATTGAAAATAATTGACTATAATTGACTATTGACTATAAATTACAATTGGCAATAATTGACTATTCACTTATTCTTCTTGCTTGTTTCTTGTATATCTTCACATCTTCTTGATGAAACCACTTTGGCAAACATTGAACATTGTAAACTTAATCATTTTAAAATTCCTC